>LR132542.1:0-19011 GCA_900634815.1 Paradendryphiella salina | reverse complement strand
CCCCCCCCCCCCCCCCCCCCGCAATCCCAAACATCGCACTGTAGTGCACGACTCATACATCTCCCAACATGGTCATCAACTACAGCAAGTGGGTAAGTCATGAGTAGCCTCGGCATTGTCGCAACCATGTCTAACTTCAACGAGGACGCCCTCGAGCTCTCCGACGACAGCGACATCGAAGTGCACCCCAACGTCGACAAGAAGTCTTTTATCCGTGCCAAACAAGCCCAAATCCACCAGGAACGCGACCAGCGCCGCCACCAAATAAAGACGCTCAAGTACGAGCGCATCATCAACGATGGCCTCACAGAACGCGTCGCTCGCCTTCTTACGGCGCTCAAGTCGCACAAGGACAGACAGGCTGAGGGCGGCGGCGGAAATGATGACCAGCTCGTCTTTCAGGCTATGATGGAGAGCATGATGGACATGAAGATTGACAAGGATGGGGGTTCGGACAGGCCGCCGCCACCACCCGAGGGCGTGCATGAGCATATCAAAGATAAGCCGACGTACCCACAGATGATGGCGAGTCTTGTGGATGCGGTGAAAAAGGACATTGACGAGCAAAAGAGCGAGGAGCCGAGATACACATTGTTCATCCAAGGTTTGGAGAGGGAGAAGGAGCGGATACAAGATCTCCAAGGCCAATTACTCGCGAAACTAGCCGAGCTAGAGAAGGAGGACAAGAAGCACATCACCAGCGACGACCTCCACGAAGGTTTCAGCTACTCCAACGTAAAAAAGGCCGAGGAAGAGAAGAAGAAGGCTGCGTCGTCATCATCATCATCATCATCAAGGGTAGCGAACAAGGAGCCTACACTCGAACTCCTCAACAACCCCGAACGACCAGGCGCCACACGAACAGACACAGGCCAGTCATCTGGCGCAGACGCCGACATAGAAGAGGGCGCCATCGTCGCAGCCTCACCCGAAGACAATGAAGACGACGACATCACGGCCTCCCCACTCGCCCAATCCTTTGCAAAGATAAAAGCCGGAGACTGGTACGCCTGTCTCCAATTTCTAATGGCGCACCCGGAAATCCTAGCCGAGAAAGAGACAGACGGCCTCCTTGTCGAAGCCTTCAACTCGGAACTCGACGGCAAGCCCAAGCACGCGCGGCAATGTGTGCACCAAGGCCTACTATTACAGTACTGTCGCCAACTGGGCGGCCGTCAAGGCGTAGAGCTCTTCTTCAAACGCATCCAGATGAAAGACCACCAAGCAGGTAAAATGTTCAACGACGACGTCGACTCAACATACCACCGCATCAAGACGCGCGCTGCCGAGATCCTCAAAGAGCGCGCCGAGAATCCACAGGGCGAAGGCGGAGGCGTAGAGCAAATTCAACTTCACGCCGTGGACCCCAACACCCAAATCAACATCTCCGTTCCGCCCAAAGAAGCCACCTCAACAGACCCCCAGGAAAGAGAGGCGGAAATGCAGGCGCGCCAGCTCTTTGAGAATTTCCCCCCGGGCTTACAGCGCGCGCTCGAGAGTGGCAAGCTCGAGGAGGTCAACAAAGTGCTGGCCAAAATGAGCGTCGATGAGGCCGAGGAGGTGGTAGAGAAGCTGGGACAGGGCGGCATGTTGAGTTTGGAAGAGGGCGTGATTGATGCCACGACTGAGGAGGGCCAGAGGGTTATGGGCGAGATTGAGAAGAATCGCGCTATGCCTGCAGCACAGCAGGAGTGAGCTCTTCTATTATTACTGTATTTTTTTTTTTCAATCTCTCTTTCCAACTTTTCTGTGAATGGCGTGGTGGTCGGGGCGTGTGAGAAAGGAAAAAAATATCATAGTGCCATGGAATGATGAGATGATATATTTAGTTATTGTATATTATGCATAACGGAACCACTTTGTACGAATAACGGCAGAGTTTTCTTTTCTTCGCATAAATAATGAACTTTTTCTTTCTTTCTCTTTTGCCTTTCTGCTTGACGCTTCAAACGTCATTGTCCTCCCTGCATCATGCTGATTCAGGTCTAACGCTCCGCTGCCATTCTGTCACCAAAATCACACATGACACCCCGCATACCTACCTGGGGCTACAGTCACATAAAGGAAACGCGCACCAATCGATATCATACAGCTATAATATTACCCACACCATCCAGACACTGCAAAGTAACCCAACTATTATCCGTTTTCCCCTCAACCCTAGCAACAGAAAAACGAATAGGCTAAATCAGCTCTGCGAAATTGTCATCGATACCCGCCATGTCTCCATCACCTGCAAACGCCGCAAAGTCATCTTCACTCGCATTTCTGCTCGTCTTCCTTTTCTTGTGTGCCGTTTCGTATGCATGTTGTCCGTACGCGCCGCCCTCGGCACCCGGTCGCGCATGCTGTAGGCTCTTGAGAAGGTCTGCGGCAATGTGTTGGTTCGGTTCGCCCATAGTGGTAGCGAAATCAGGCTGGGTCGTGTGGTGGGCAGGCGCGGGAACGGTGTCTGGTACGACAGGCTGGGCAGCAGGTTCGGGCATTACACCGTCGCGCATTTCGGGAACGGGGTCCGCCATGGGTGCTGGCTTTTGCTGGGGAGATCCTGTAGGTGTGAAAGATTCCATGGGCGGAGGTGTGAGTTCTTCGACCTCGGGCCTTCCTTGGCCGCTTGGGAATGCCGCGGCGACTGGAGAAGTGGTCGCGACGGGGAGAGGCGCAGTTGAGATTTTGTTCTGCTCAGCTGCTGACAAGCCCTTGAGGATGGCTTCCTCGACCGCACGCTTTCGGCTCTCTATGGCATCTTTGCGCGTCTTCAGGTCTGTGGCTTGTGCCTCTTCTTGCTCCAGCTTTGTCTTGTTCGTCTCGAGAAGCTGCTCCAGCCCAATGATGAGCGCCTTGCGTGCCTTGATGCTCTCTGCAACAGCACCTTCGGCGAGTGCTAGTTTCTTGCAGAGGGCGGCGAGACCTGCGGCATGCATGGGTGGGGAAGGAATAGCAGCGTTCGGGTTGGTGAGCTTCTCGTAGTCCTGATTCGCAGCCGTGACGGCGGGCTTTGTCGCAAGATCAGTCTTCTGGAGGGAAGTTGCAAGAGGCGCGACCGGTGTGAGCTCAGGCGGAACGGATGAGCTGGAAAAGAGCGATCCACCAAGGGCAGGCTTTCGCGTAGACTTGGTGCGGTCTACTTCGTCAATCGACCTCTCCACGGCTTGCTGAATAGCAGGGTTGAAGATGGACCGCTGCCGCCAGACTTCTACCACCCTTCGGATCTTGTTCTGTATCTCCTGAGGGGAACCTTTGTAGGCGGCGGTTGTTCCTTCGGCAAGGATGGGCTCGTAAGCTCGTAGAAATTCCTCCTTCTTGCGCATCTTGGACGTTTGGGTGATTTCGTTGGCGAGATAGATCAAAACCAGCTTCTTATTTGGAGTCGACTCTTTCATGCGCTGAAGCCATACATGTGCGATGCGCTCGGCATGTCGTCTACACGGATGGATGTTAGCTCATCATGTCTGATGTCGCGGCTGTTGCAATCAATATACGCGCACCAGCGCGTCCATGGACGCAGATTGAGGGCGATGGGTTGCGCAAACTTGATCATGCAATCATGGCGACAACGGGAGGCTTTACCTGTGAAAGAGAATCCATTGACCAACAGTCGAGATGGCATCTTGCGTCTCGTTGAGCGAAGAGAGCTTTGCCTTGAGGCTGTCCTCGGTAAAGGCCATGCTTGATGTCTTCACGAATGATGGTTGCAGCTATGGAAGGCAGGCCCGCACGCGACCAGACTGACAAGAGAAGTCGCCGCAAGACAGACCGACTCACTCGAAGAACCGAAGAAGCCTTTTGTTTGCAGTTTTGACGCGATTTGCACTTTGCTAGTATTTGCGACTCCAGCGATGACGTGGGGCGATTGATGGAGAAAGCGAAGGAAGAGAGAGGCTCAAGGTTAGTGGACATGGAGAGAGCTCGGGACGCTAAGAGGTATATGGGCTAAAAGCGGCTGGGCGCGTGCCAAGCCAGCTCCTGGCCGCCGTCGGTGACGGCAACTATGCTATGCTCAACCCAACAACAAGACACTTGTACGCAATCAATCGCTGCCGATCTTATCTCTGCTCCTCCCACCGCCTTCCCCGCAAACTCGAAATCCACAATGGCCGACCGATTCCCCTCATTAGACGAGATTGATGCTGGTGAGCTCAGCCATTGAACCCCCGAAGCTGCTCCGCATCCAATACTGAATACCTCCAGGCCACACCGAAGCGCGTGGTGATGCAACAAACTTCGATCTCGTAGGCGGCGGCGGCGGCGACGCCGACAGCTTTCTCTCACGTGAACGCGCCCTCCTCGGCGACGATGCCAACCAGTTTGCTTCAGAAAACGACCGGACAGCCACTGTCGAGGATGGAGACGACGACCTCTTGGGCGGAGACTTTGGCCAGGCCAACGCCGGCGACCAGGAGATGAGCGGCTTCGAGAGCTCCTTCCCCGCCATTGACACTACCAACGATGTAAGCACTGCGCTACTTCTTTGCTAGGAACACGTGTTGCCAGATGGCTGCATTGGGGGACACGACGTATCCAATTGCTTGGGATGACGCCTATACTGACTGTATTAGCACATGGCTCCCGGCGGCACCATTACCGGATCAAGCCTGCCCTTTCTCCCCGGCCAACCAGCCCCATCCTTCACCCCTCAGCGATCAGACTCCCCAGAGCCCGACGTCATTCGGGAATGGCGCGAGCGCCGCGACCTCCAGATTCAGCACCGCGACCAAGTATCGAGCGAGCGCAAAGAGAGGACCATCAAGGAGGCGCAGCAAAACATTGACGACTTCTACGAGAACTACAACAACAAGAAAGACAAGGAAATTGCCAAGACACGGAAGGAAGCCGAAGAGTTCCTTGCAAATCGGGACGACACTACTGCGGGCGGTACGAGCTGGGAGCGCATTGCGAAGTTGGTCGATTTGAGCGGGAAGGGCACAAAGGGTGGCGCGTCAGGCAGCGAGAAGGCGCGGTTCAGGGAGTTACTCCTCAGTCTCAAGAAGGATGAGAAGGCGCCCGGCGCAACTGGTTACTAGGCGGAAAGGAGACGGGTATATCATGATCTTTCTGGAGCTCAGGGCATGGTTTTGGCATATTCCAACGTTTCCGATCGTGGCTCGGAGTTCATGGATAGGTTGCAGGTTACTTCATGCAGCTGGATTAATACTTATTCTCTGATTGCTTACGATGTTTCTAATTGCTTAGTGAGTCATGCGTTAGCACAAACAAATGCGATACCCACAGCCGTTGCAATTCTTTGGCTTTACTGACGTGCTACATAGAACTAGGGCTGCATCTTTTGGGGATTGCATGAAAGAGAGTACCATCTTACGCCAACACTGTACTCGCTATAATCAGACCTCGGATTACCACGCCTGTCATGCTTACCTCTTGGTCTTCTTCATCTTTCATGAGAATGGGACTAGCGTTCAGGCAACTACCGAGATTTAGTGGACACAAGCGGAAATCTAGTGAAACAGGTGATGAGGGAGGTATGCTGGAACTATTCTATCTTTGGTCGAGAGCTTGCTACTTGCATGCTTGAAGAGACGAGAATGAAAATGATGTCTGGGGGCACGGCCTATCGAAAGCCTAAGGATCACTATTACAGACTACAACGGTCTTTGTATCATCAACGCACTCATTCCCACGCCCATGTATTCTTTATCTCGCAACATAGAAAGAGCGACCACAGCCAACAGGGAAGAAAAAAAGCATGAGAAGCCATTTGAGACAATGCACCTGGACTGATGGTGGATCGCCCTTGCTAGTCATCAGGATTCTGAATCCTAACGTCAGCCAAGATCTTATCCAGCACATCGCAACCTAACATGGCGCGTGCACCACTCTCTTCTCGACGCCCCGGGTCGCATTACAACAATCTCGCTGTTCGATATGAAGCACATGGCCTCGTGGCCGTCGTGAACCGGCCTGGACTGACAACCCGACTTACGATATGAATGCCATATTAATTTCTCCGATGGCACAGGATGCCCCTGGTGCCGGCAGACGGGCATCACGTGTGTAATGTTCAATTCGAGACTATATCAAAGAACTTAGATATGTCCACCAATCGCGCCGTGCAAGGGATGCCCAGATATGCTTCTTTCTTTACGCCGCGTTTCAGGGCGTTCGAGGACCCGCTTGGCGTTTTTGTTTGCAACCGCCGCACTGTGGCGTCTCGCCGGCGACGGCGGTTCCTCACCAAAGTCCATTGGTATCTAGATGTTTACTCGCGTCAAATGACGTCTGGCAGGAAGCAACTACCACCAGCTCTCATATCGGTTACAGTCAAAAAGTTCTTATCATCGACAACGGGTTCTTGGAGAGAGTCCTATCAAGCCACAACAGGAAAGTGTGAAGTATCCAAGAACACGCACATGTCGCTAGCGTGCCTGGTATAATCTACGTACCCTCCTTCATGATCGCCATCCAGCATGCATCGTTATGGCCAGATTTCAAACAAGTGCTGTGTTTGTCTAAAGGCGCAACATGTCGTTGGAGGAATTACTATTATGGTGGTGGCATAGGGTACTATAAGCCGCAGCCTTGTGCAATCTATTCCGGCATCCAGGTCATCCAGTACCGATCGCATCTGTAGTTGCCATCCATTCACTCTTTTTTTTTCGTCACAAAGATATATACCTTCGCCTTTCCCCCCTCTCCAGCTTTACCAACGCTCATTACGCAGGATCGTAACTTTCGACTTCTTTCGTCTTCGTCCTCTACACTTTCGAAACCGAATACCGACAATGAAGTACATTGCCTCCGCCCTCATTTTCGCCACCGCCGCCGCTGCTCACGGATACGTGAACAATGCCACTATTGGCGGCAAGGAGTACATTTTTTATCAGCCGTACCAAGACCCATACATGAACGATGTGAAGCGCATCTCGCGTCCCATTCAGGGCAACGGCCCCGTTGAGAACGTCGCCATCTCTGATATCCAGTGCGGCGGCTACGCTGCTGGTGGAATCAAAGGCTCCTCGCCAGCTGCTCTCCACGCCGATGCGACTGCGGGCTCTGACGTCGAGCTCTTCTGGACCCTATGGCCAGAAAGCCATATGGGACCTACCGTCACCTACATGGCCAAGTGCCCTGACACTGGCTGCGACGACTACATGCCAGAGTCCGATGCCGTCTGGTTCAAGGTCCAGGAGGATGGCCGCGAAGGCACCTCAGACAAGTGGGGCTCAGACGCTCTCCAGGTCCCTGGCGGTTCCGTCACTTACACCATTCCCAAATGCATCACTTCTGGCTACTACCTTGTCCGCCACGAAATTATTGCTTTGCATGCTGCCGTAAGTGTCACTGCCCGAACTGCATATGAGTCACATACTGACTTTGTACGTCTAGTATGCCTACCCAGGCGCACAGTTTTACCCAGGCTGCCACCAGCTCAAGGTTAGCGGTGGTGGAAGCACCAACCCAAGCAACAAAGTCGCGTTCCCTGGAGCTTATAAAGGATCTGATGCTGGTATTACCTATAATGCCTACATGGGTATGTCTTCTGGGCCCCTCCGCACTCTTTTTCGTGATGTTTTTTTTCTTTGACGTTTGCTGATTTTGATACTAGCTCAACCCTACACCGTTCCGGGTCCTAAAAAATTCACCTGCTAAACACCTACATTAAACAACTATATTGGCTTGAAATGAACGCAAGTCAAAGAGAGAACGCTTCACTGTATATATTCGCTTCGTACATACTTCAAATGACGAATGGATGATTGTATCATCTTACAACACCTTTCTTTGTTTCCCTCCCTATCTGCAATCGATTTCCTGTTACACTTGTAAAGTTATCTTACACGCGTGTCAAGTGTTCCGTAAGGGGGGAAGGGGTATGTAGCTGCCTCGCCGGCGCCATGTTGGCAGCCGCCTTCGCATTACAGCGTATTTGATCGATCCGAGCCGCGATTGCCGTGGTCAACCCCCCTCCCCCCCCCCTTCATGCGCTGATGCATACTCCACCATCCCACTGTTCGTCTTGGACTCGACCATTTTGTTTGGGCGCTTTTCTACGTGATCACCACAGGCGCAGAAGTAGTGTGCTACTGCACCAGTGAGAGACCTGGTCACATCTGCAGCTAGTGGACCATCAGATGGGAGATGGGTATAGGTATCGGGCTTTCTTTCTTTCCTTTTCCGGGTCGGTTCCGCAGTATCTCGCTTCGTTCCATGCATTGTTTCTGGGTTCTGGGCTCTGCAAGATCCTGTGCTCATGTTTTGTTATTTTACCCTGCATTATCAGCCATCTTGTGGATTGGATTTACTTGGTTATTTTGTTTTGCGACCCCGCAAGTTCTTGAAATGGTGTAGTGGATAGCCGGAAAAGGCCATTATGTGTGATGAGTACATGCATGGACAACCACAACCAACCTTGTAAGCTACCACACCTACTGCCATCTTCCCCGTACCTATCGAGCAAGACTTGGCTACGTTCTAGAGGCATGCGGAGGTGACGCTACTGTCCGGTCAGGCTAAGCATATCTGAAATTGCTGCATATACAACTGGAGCCAAAAAAAAGGTAGTACACCGCAAAGGTGTAGAAAATCCGTCATTGGGCAGCGCGCCACAAATGCCATGCTGATCGTCGGCCCTAGCGGACGGGTCCGCACATGGTTTCGGCAGCATTGTGAAACGGCCGAGTGCCAGAGGTATATTCGAGAAGAGAAGCTCAGTTCGGTTCGCGAAGCATGGCGAGTCATTCCTGCACGCTGTGACAATCTCGCAGTCTCTTCGCTGTCCGTGACGTCGGGCCTCATTGGAATGTGCACGCCATAATTTGACTGTGAGTGGAATCGCGGTCAAGATGATGTGAATCGCAAAGCAGCTACCGTCATGTCTAGCGCTTCAGCTAGCGATGCCATGATGCCCACAGTGGGGCCACTAGAATTCGGCTGTCTCCCTTGCTAACTCACTTTTGAGTCTGTACCGAACAATGGCGTAGTAATACGACGGATTCAGAATGACGATAGCTGTCTCCGGCTTCTGATGTACTTGTTTCAGAGGGCCTGCTAGAAGCGACGTCTCAGTCAGCAGCCGGACGAAGATCTCGACGTTGTTACACTGGATCTTCTGGCGTGGCATCCGTGAACGGTATGATAAACGGTATAGGGTCCAGGTTCCCTCTCAGAGTTCGGCCAACAGCTATACTTCATGGTGAACTCCGTGTCAAGCGAACTTAGTCGAACTGGACACGTCCTTCCCACCGCTTGTTCGGCTCTGGATGCGAGGGTTCGAGCTCCTTTTCCTTGGTATCATCGACGACATTGGCACCGTCTGATCAGCTGGGTATCTGCATAATGGCTAGGCGGCGCTTCGGAGCATCCCTCACCGTATCCCAGGTAGAGGCTGCGGAAGCGGCGACGTTGCGCTACTGCATCTAGAGATACCTACCGCGAAGCCCTTTGGCGCGCGCGCGTCAGGGCACCAGAGTGGTTGCGCTCCTGTGATGTAGGAGAGACTTAGACATGCGGCGTCTTGCAAAATGCACTCGCGGGCTCATTATCAAACGAGACTACGCATACCATGGGTAATTAGCGTCAGGTTCATGGCCTCGGATGGGGACGGGGGACTGTACATGGAGCCATTGCCAGGTTTGGGTGCCGTAAGAGCCCGCGTAGGCTCAAGCTTACAAAAATTTCAGATATCACTCTCCGGAAGGGCCTCGTCCTCGGCCAGCGTCAGTCGTATCGTAATAGCCGCGCGGGCCAATGAGCCTTCCAGGTCCTCACCGCCTGAATGAAGATTTGTTGCCAACAGCCAGGGGGAACTGGTTGCAGGCAGACCGTAGTCGTGCGCCGAGTCGTACTGCTTCAAAAGCTCACGCAAGGCAAGCCGCAGCTTCATCTGGGTTCGTCATAGCTCGTCCAGGACAGCATTAGAGCGCGGTAGTTTCCTGGCCGAGTCTTGAGTATCTTGAGTAAGCTCGCCGGGTACGTGACGACAGACGAGGCGTGTGTCGTGTCGTGCAATTTCCTGTGCGTCGCAGTCGACATGGCAGCCATCTGGCTGTGGTATGGCTCATGGCTACAGCGCGCGCGATAGGGCCGAAAAATAGGCTTGCTCGTTCCCCCAAAGGCGGTTCCTATGTTGTTCCCAGGGCTGAAGCCGACCCTAGTCAGTAGCCATGGAATGCGAGGTAAACGGCCCGCCACCTTGGGTCGCCGGTGCAGCAGCATTTCTTCTTGGTCTGAGCACACGCTACTTCCTTCAAACGGTCGGCACCAGTCTTTGTGCGCAAATGACAGTACCGCAAGTCCATGATCGTTTTGTTGCATCTAGCATCTGCCACCCCACACCCTTACTTGCCTTTTCCCACCTTCACGCCCTCTCTACCAACTGTACACCACACTCGGCACGTGTCATCATGGCATCCTATCTGAACTTGCTGCCCTGACGGTAGGTCGCATCTCGCAACTTGGTACTACTGGACCGCTATGGCCTTGCTGCTGGCAGGGTTGGTCCAAGACGAGGCCAGGCCATGATAAAACCCACTACATGTCTCCCTGTGCCTCCACCTTCACTCCTCGACCACCGTATCTCTCCCACACCTAGCATTACACTCCCTGCCACTGGTCCCGGGGTCCGTGGGTCTACGCCGTCGCTGTCAATCTTCCTAGTGCGTCTCCGCCAGCGGCCCACTAATGTCTTTTACATCCTTCTAAATCCCTTCTACGCTCCCGTCGCTGAGACCCTCTTTGTTCCTCCTCACTACTCTCATGTTCAGCCATTGATCCATCGTTGACCATGGGCAATCCAGAATTCGAAAACAGAGGACTCAGTGCACAGCCCGGAAACGGGAGAGCACTCCAACCCACCCTCACAACCACATCGAAACAAGTAGAGGCAAGTGGAAACAATCAGAATCGAAACATGGCCACCATTGCGGATGACGACGATCGCCTACTTGTGCGCATTGGCTATGCTCCCGTAAGTATCGTACTGAGGCCTCTATTCCCGCTTGGGTTAACAACGTCGGCAGGTACTACAAAGACATTTCTCAAGATGGTCGACAGTCTCCTATGCCATCTCCATTCTTGGTGTGCTGGGTTCAGTGCCCGCTACCTTTGGTGCTCCAATGACCTCGGGAGGTCCGGCAACAGCCGTATGGGCTTGGTTCATTGGTAGTATCATGGCATACTGCATAGCCAGTTCCGGTTCGTAGGCCACGAGCCTCTTCACAGTCTCCGCTAACAGCATGTCAAGTTGCCGAATTAGTGTCGGCATATCCAACAGCTGGAGGAATGTACTATGTCACAAAACACGTTGTACCGCCTGAACACGTTGCAGCCTGGTCCTGGATCATCGGTTGGTGCAATTTCCTCGGTCAAGCAGCCGGCGTTGCCAGTCTGGCCTACACCATCTCACAGATGATATTGGCAACTATCGTTATGCACACTCTGGATGACGGAGTTTCCGCCTTCGAACCGTAAGAAGCACCCCACTTTTGCAACCTGCAGCAGCTTACCGATCAATGCAGGAAAGCTTATCAGACGGTCCTTCTCGCCATCTTCGTGCTATGCATGTTTGGCACAATCTGCTCCTTCCCCACGAATTGGCTGCATCGCATTATCCTGTGGTTCGCTCCCATCAACAGTAAGTCAGCTGCGGTTGCTGTCTCCGTGGCCATGGTCTGACAGTAAGCAGTTATTGCATCCATTTGCATCTGCATCGCCCTTCTCATTCTTACACCGAACAAGCAAAGCCCGCAATGGGTCTTTACTACAGTCATGGACGGCTCTGGCTGGGGCAGCAAGGGCTTCTCCTTCCTTCTCGGGTTCGTCGCCTCTATCCCCCTGCAGCATGCAAAAACAAATCGCTAACCGACCGTGTGCAGCTTCCTTTCGGTTGCATGGACCATGACCGACTACGACGGCACCACACAGTAAGTCAGCCCTCTGACCTCGCATATCAGCCAAGCTAACCATTGGTGTATAGCATGTCTGAAGAGACGCACGATGCCGCCATTCGCGGCCCTGTGGCAATTCGAGCCGCCATTCTCGTATCCGGTGTTGTTGGCTGGATGCTAACAGTTACTTTTTGCTTCTGCATGTCAGACTACGATGAGATTATGGCCACACCAACCGGCCTTCCTGTCGCCCAGATTTTCTTCAATGCCGGCGGAAAAACAGGCGGAACCGTCATGTGGTTCTTCGTTATGCTGGTCCAGTTCTTCACCGGCTGTTCTGCCATGTTGGCCAACGCACGAATGGCCTGGGCCTTTGCTCGTGACGCAGCCTTCCCTTTCTCGGGGTAAGTCGCGCGTGCCCTAAACCCAGACTATTGGAATCCAAGGCTGACATTTTTCTTTCTTTCTTTTTGGTTAGTTTCTGGAGCAAAGTCAACGACCGCACACACACGCCCGTCAACGCTGTATGGCTTGTCGTCATTTTCTGCAGCTGCCTTGACTTGATCGGTATTGGAAGCACTTTAACCATTACGGCTATCTTCAACATCACCGCGCCTGCCTTGGATATTAGTTACATCGCTGTCATCATTGCACACCGCTGGTATGAAGGCACAGTGGTCTTCCATCCCGGACCATACACCATGGGCAGGTGGAGCAAACCAGTCAACCTTATCGCCGTCACATGGGTCATATTCATCAGTGTGGTCCTCTTTTTCCCGACTGCTAGGCCTGTTCGAGCCGACAACATGAACTACGCCATCTGCGTCGCGGCCTTTATCGGCTTTTTCAGCACAGTGTGGTGGTACGCCGGAGCGAGAAAGAAGTACACTGGACCACGTACCAGCGACACCATCGATATGCTTCCACCAGAAGACCCAGATGAGATCTTCAACGACTACGACAGTCCTTAGATATGGATACGCAACATCACGGTCGCTTTTGCTTTTGTGTTTATCTGAGCGCGCACCAGCATCGCAGACTATAACGACTTTTTCACGACCCCTGGGAAAAGAATTCTGAGCAATCTCCATAGATGGGCGTTTTGGTAGTTCTTGGAGTTTCACGGTGTCTACTTTCTTCTTCTTCTTCTTCTTCTTCTCCACCGAATGATCAAACAGAGCTTCAGGCTTCGTTTATACATTCTATTTCTATGCTACGCGGAGAAATGGATGTTGGAGTCATGTATACCGGGGAAAGATTTCGCTTTGGCTTTCGCTTGCGCAAAATATCATCGTCATCACCGTCAATTATAGATTGAAAGATACCCCCCAATCGCGACCCGTTATACAATTCATTCACTATACATTACATTCGCTTTCCATCTTGATTCCATTCTTTTGCTACTATACAACGATTACTATATCGAAACAGGAATATCCCCCCATCGAAGCCTCGTCGCATTCCACTGCCCTTTTCAACTCCGCTGCACATTTGAATCTTCGGTGTTTGGTATCCATCTAGCCTTATTAGTAGGTAGAAGAGGGGTTCAGCTACTAGACATGAAATGTACAACGCTTCAAAAGTCCATTTCTCACCCACCTTCCCTCCCTCTCGTATCTTAACGCAAGAGGGGTGGAGTACGTGAGCGTATGTTGATGCCCCGTCACCTGACTTGATATTCATCACATTACCTTACTGCTCCTTTGCTTGATCTAGAGCTCAAGGAGGGAGGGGACAAAAAAAAAAGTCTTCTTAGCTCTTTGATGTCTGAAGAATGCACTAGACGTAAAAGGGAGCAAGGTTCTTTACGCCCTCTCTACTTGCAAGGTGAGTAAGCCAAATTTCTGTAAAGAACAAAAATAACGTCTAGAAAGATTGACAAGAATTGCGTCAGGTAGAAATGTGTTGATGGATAGTATAGAGCCCTAAGCTAAACTAATAGACTCCATCCATAGTCTGCATCCAATGAAAAGTAGTAGTGGATGAAAAGGGTATTCCAAATAAGATAAGACTCGCACCATGATTCGAAAGCGAAAAAAAAAAGGATATGAATAGGTCGAAGAGCCATATGATCAGAAAACAGAGGTGTAAAGTGATTGAACGCTTCACGTGGACATCAAGTGTGGGAAAAAGATTCACTTTTGTTGCCCGTCCGACCCTTGCCCCGTTCGGTTCGTCGATAATTGTTCTGCCGTAAATGTCGTTGCGTTGTAAGTGTAAGTAAGTGTGAGTAAGTATGTTTTACTGTTTTTATTTCGTCTCGGTTGTTTGGGTGTTGCACGGCTGGTGGGTTGCCGATTGCTTGTTTTCTCCTGCATGCGCTGCGTATGTTGTGACTTTAGGGTCTCGACGCACGAGCTGAAGCCCTGCGTTGCTGCCGTACGATGTGCCATGCGCTGTATAGCCGTTTTCTCGAGCACCACGCTGTAGTGCTGCTGGCCTTGCTTCTGGCGGCTTCCCTGGATGCCGACACATGTTCACGATCGACTGTGTAGGAGTTGACTGCGCAACTCAACCGCAGAAGTCGTCTATGAGCGCCCGGTGCCCATACGGCCAATCTCCTTTATCCGTATGGCGGGCATCATGCTGAAGCGTTTGCTGTTGGTCGTGCTTGACGATTTTGCCGACGAAGGAGACGAGGCGTAAACGTACTCGCCGTCTACGTATTGCGCTTCGCTAGTGAATGTTGTGCGTTTCTCGCGGCGTGTGTAGCGTTGTTCGAGGCGATATAGCTCAAGACCTAGACACAGGTGCTTATTAGCTGGACGTTCACGAGGGGTAAACAGAAAGGCCGGGTGTCGGATTGGGCGAAGCGAAGCGAGGTGAGACATACGAGCTTGCAGCTTCTCCATGAGACCCATTGTGTATTATATGTAGAATATGGCGCTTTTTTGTGGGCGCACCGAGAGATGTAGTGCGATGTGGAAGAATGACACCAAGCTGTGAGGCGTATCGTATCGTAGATATGGCACGGGTAGGATGTCGCAATATACCTGACAGCCAAGTCGCTGTGGGGATGGTGCAAATGCGGTATCGGATTGGGGTAGGTCTACGCAAAACCGGAGGTTCTTAATTCGCGTCCTTGACAATGCGCGTCACTCTAGCAGATTGGCTGGGCAAAAGATGGAGTAGTAAACTAAGGGAGAAAAAAAAACGAGTGTCAAGACGGGGCGCAGGAGGGGAATCGGCAGGGTTAAGAGAATGGAATGGCTGGTAAAAGACGGACCAGTGACCACGGTAGAAGTCCCGAGGAAGGTGAACAACCTGGCTCGGGTCCCGTTGTTGGGGCGCGGAGCAGTCGCTAGGCGTTCCAGGTTTCATGCACTGGCAGTTCTCGAATCCCAAGATGCATGAATACGGGCTAGCATGCCTCAAGACCCAAGCCGACCAAGCCTAGAGCAGGCACCGTGCCGACGTTGCGGGCTCGTGGGTCGTAGGCCGTTGGCTTTGATTGCCCGCACCGCGAAATCGGGATTTGCGGTTGCAAGCAACGCCTCCTTCATGGCACAACATCTCAGACACGCTGAGAACATCTGTTGTTGCGCATTGGCTCTGAACGGAGAGCAGAACGGAAGATCGTCGGCGGCATCACCGGAAGGTTTTGCGCCTGCCGAGTCATGGCCTCACGTGGTCTGGAGTAAGGCCCCAGACATGCCGACGCCACTCACTGCCATGGCAGCAGACGCTCGCTCCAGGGGGTTGCATTGATAGCCGTCGTATACTGTGCAGCAGCACCATCCACCTGGTGGCAACCCGACTTCACCCATCTTCAGAGTAGATCAATCCCTACCAAGCAAGAAACACTTGACATGGTTTTTGTATTGTTGTAACGAGACATGGCCCGGAGCCACGCAATCGCCATGCTTTGTTTCATACGTCTATTGCCTTGCCATGCTCCGTGCTCCGTGCTCCACCAGAAAATGCCCACAACCCCCTTTACGCAAAGTAGCTTTATTGTATTATCACACGAGACTCAGGAACCGACCCATCAACGACTGCAATGGCGCCCACGTTACCCGCATCCGCAGAGCCATTGAGGAGCGAAATGACAGAAATCACGTCCGAGGGTTCGACAAGATGCCAGCTTGCCAAAGTCTGCTTCGAACTGGCACCAACAGTCACGGAAAAGACGTGATCTGTAGGCAGCTTAGACTGTCGCAGCGATCGGAACATGTCTGTAAAGGTCAGCGAATGCACAAAGCGTCTACAAGTGGGAGACAAGCCTTCATCGGTGAAATCATCGCCCATGCAAAGCACAAACTCGGGCGCGTTACCAGTGCCTTCGCCATACTCCTGTACGAGCCTTTTGGCGATCTCGCCCTTGTTGACGAACCTCGGGCGAACCTCAAGGTTGGCCTTGCCGGTCATGACTTCGACATCGTACTTCTTGGCTACAGTCCTCTCCAGATGCTTTTGACATTCCCTAGCCTGGAATGCGCCGTACTCAGGGTCGGCCCGTCGGTAGTGCCAAGTGAGTGCAATCTTCTTGCGCTCGATGAAGGAGCCTGCCGGCCTATTAGGAATATATCATCTGAATATGTACCAAGTAATCTTACCTTGCGTTCTCTCCGTGTAGTGCTGGAACGTGTCAAGGACATCATTCTGCCAGCTCATATCCTCAGTCTCCGTGAGATTCTCCCAATCTTGACTCCGTGGAGGCCGCATGAAGCTGCCGTGCTCGGCACTGAGACCAAGCTCGGGAATGTGACCCATCCACTCGTCCAAGAAGGCCTGGTCCCTGCCGCTGATAATCCAGACGGCATTTGTAGGGTCCGCTGCCAACGTCTTGAGAGTTCGAATAACGCGATCAGATGGGATAGCTGCTTGGGGGTCCTTGACGATGGGCGTCAGTGTGCCGTCGTAGTCAAACATGAACAGTCGCTTCTTCGCCTGGCGGTACTGGAAGAGGAGCTTAGCCCGGTCTAGTGCCGGTGTAGCAAACGTTTGGTCGAACGAGGACAGGTTCGTCATCAACCTCTTCAGGTAGTTGTTGGTCCAAGACTGGACATTGTTTTCTACAACGTGTCGGTAGAGTTGTTGGTGGATCCGCGCGCGTTCTGCTCCATCCTGCTTGAGAGCATCGTTGATGGCATCGGCTACTCCGCCCATGTCCCAGGGGTTGATATGGCTTGCACTGCCAAGGGAGCTTGAGGTACCCGAGAACTCGGAAAGAATGAGTGGGCCGTGGTTATCCTTTTGGCAGATTATGTACTCCATACTTGTCGTATTCATCCCATCACGTACACTGGTAATGAGACCAATGTCTGCAATTCGAAGCAAAGCAAAGTATTCCTCGCGTGAAAGATACTGCGGGAAGTGACGAACAGGTGTGAAGTCCAGGGTACCATACGTGCCATTGATCTTAGCAGCGAGGTCCGAAATCTTATTGACAACCTTTTCTTGTGCCCCGTCGCTCCTGTCGGTATGAACACCGCTGGGGCTTGTGACCTGAATGAGAACGACCTCGCCTTGCCACTCTGGGTATTTCTCAAGGAATAGTTTGAAAGCTTGAAGCTTTTGGACCACTCCACGGACGGCATCCAGCCTGTCACGACCCACGATGAGCTTCTTGCCTGCGTACATCTCCCGGATACCCTTGAGTTTCTCGTCAATTTCCGGGTCGCCAAACGCCTGCCGTTGCGTCGAGACGGCGTTGATGCCGATGGGGAAAACGTCTACGGCCACGTGAGCCCCATAGGCGTCAACACCTTCAGACGACGAGTCGAATCCTAGAATCCTAGTGCAGCAGGATGAGAAATGCCGCGCGTAGCTGTATGATTGGAAGCCAATCATGTTGGCGCCCAGTATACCCTCCAGGATCTCCTTCCGCCTGCTAAGACATCTGTAGAATTCGCTGCTGGGGAAGGGAATGTGAAGGTAGAAACCAATGTAAATGTTCGGCAGACGTTGACGAAGTAAGCTTGGCAACAGCATTAGGTAAAAGTCGTGTACCATGACGATGTCTCCAGGCTTGTAAATCTCGAGGATTCTGTCGGCGAAGAGCTTGTTCATACGGTAGTAGTCGGCCCATGATTTACGCGCCGCACGCCCGTCGGAAGGCTCATTTTGCTTGTAATGGAAAAGTGTGTAGAGTTCGTGCTCGGCATATGTTCTCCAATGACTTTGGCTTTTCAGGACGTATTCGTCTTTGCCATCATCCACCTCGTCGACCAGCCAAACAGGTATAATCCTACCACCATGGTCACGTTCGAGCTGCTTGTCTAGTCGGGCTCGGTCTTCAGAGCCAATTCGAAAGCCGTTCGGGTCATGAGCCGCCTGTGTCGGATTCTTAGGATCTACAGGAATGGGGGCAGCGGCTTTGTTCATGGGTGCTTGTGTAGTCGTGACGGCGGCTGACTTCGCATTCGAGATTTCACCCGTCCATCCCACGAGCGTGTGGTTCCACGGCGACGAACTCGAAGCGAGGTAGGAGAATGAATCGAAGAGAGCAGAGGTTCCTCGTCGTGGGTGCAACTCCCAGTCATTGCCTGGGGAGTAGCCGATGGTATAGGGTATGGCAAACGTCGCGCTGATGATACGGCCACTGAGATTGAGACCGGGATGCGCAGCTCGCGGATCCAAGTCTGCCAGGTCATGCTTGCTGGCTGGGTTCGGAATTTCGCTCAGCTTGTCCTTGACTTCCTTCCCAGTTTGCGCGCCCGCTGCTTTCTCCGCGTGGGGGCCAGCGTTGTCGGCTGTCTGCTGGTTGGAGAAGTATGAGTTGGCGCTCCATGAGGGTCCGGGCGTGGCCGTCTCGGGGTCGAAAGGTAGATTGTTCTTGCCTCTGGCGCTGGACTCGTCGAAGTAGGCCGTCTTGCCAGAGAGATGCACGCCGGGGGTGACGGGCACGTTGGTGTTATCGGGATGAAGCGCGGGATGTGTACTTGGCTGCGATGCGAGCGGAGGCCTTCCGGGCTTTTCATCCGCAGGGTTGCTCATGGTGCTCGTAGGGCTAGTGTCTGTTGCGCTACACAAAAGTGTTAGGTTGCTGATAGGCGAGTCGGGTAGAAAGATTGCGATTGAGGAAAATATGGCGTGGGTGTGATTGGCGGCCAGCGCAGCACAGGAAAGAGATGTATACTACAAGACACGCTGCAAGATTGAAAATCCAACCTGCTGTCTGGGTGCGGCTGGTTCGTGGCAGAGATGTTGACTTAGGGGGGGGGGG
>LR132541.1:0-19035 GCA_900634815.1 Paradendryphiella salina | reverse complement strand
GGGGGGGTGGGGCTGGCGGCTCGCTTGGTTGGGCGTTCCGCAGGGAAAACACGTTATCGCAAAAAAATATGAATTAATGAACTCCTTGTTCTCACTTACTTGCTGCGACGAACACGTTTGTCGTTCTTTCTGCTTGGTCTCCTTTTTTATACTTACAACCCCCTCCCCCTCCCACTGCGGCCGTCTATCTGATGAGAACCTCAACGACAACCTCATTGCTCCAACCAGCCTTTGAATCCGTCTCCTTCCACGCCCTCGCCGTATCAATCTCAAGCACGTTCTCGCAAGCCTCACTCACCTTGACGCAGTGCGCAGGAATAGGCCTACCGAACAGGACAGCAAATAAGTCTTTATTGATGGATCGTTTGCGGAGGTCGGAGATGTACAGGCCTAGTAGGATAGAATATCAATATTAGTGTCCAAAGTTGTTGAAGAAGAAGAATAAGAAGAGAAACAAGTCTTACCAAACTTGCCCAAAACCTTCAAACTAGACCAGACCCTCAACCGCCCCGAACTACGCTCAATATACGAATCCGTGTTGATTATTGCCGCCGCACCCGTCATCTTGCCCACAACACCCAGATTCGCAACACTAATGTCCTCTGGACCGGCAGCATCAAGACCCGCCTCGCGCTGCAGACGGAATGACAGCAAAGGAAATGCAGAAAGTATTTCCCAGCCGCGAACCGCAAGGTCGAGATGCACAAACGCGGCGTTGGAAGCCACACTAGTAGGTTGACTGACTTGGCCATCGGTATGCGAACGAATCACATAGGTGCCCTCTTCCGCGCCGGGAAAAGCGTCGAGGGCGATGAGTTCGGTGACAGGCTTGGGGGTGCAGTTGAAGACACCGAGGATAGAGACGCCAGACTGTGCCATTCCGATATAGGTGCTGACTTTGAGGAGAACAGCGTCGTCATAGGCGTTGTATGCGCTTGTGCTTTTACCTACTGTTTGCGGGCGGAGGATAACGGTGTCACCTCGTGGTGTGTTTCCTGTCATCTGTGCGATGAGATTGATGTCGTGCTGGCCGGGGACGTCGGTGATGTAGATGGGTCCGCCGCTTACGCAGCGGCCGGCAGCGTGGAAAGCAGCGTAGTCGTGGCTGGTTTGAAACATGTCCCAGTCTGGTAGTATGTTTAGGTACTGCGTTAGGATGGAGTTGTGTGCGTTGCAAAAAATGTGCCATGGATGGCTTGCGGGGACTTCGGGGAAGAAGTCGTCGGAGTTGCGCAGTAGCATACGTGGTTTGTTGGATGGGAGTTGGGAATGGAAGATTAGGGGAGGCGCTTGTGACATGCAGGAGATTGCTCGCGCGGAGAAGGAGCGAAGTTGGGCAATGGACCAGGCGTCTTGGTAGGATTTGATCAGTTGCCTTCGATCGTCTGCGTCTTGGAGTTCGTCGAGGAAGAACTGCGCGTCGGTTTTGACAGAATCAACGCCACACGACGCTAGGAATCGGTAAAAGTCTCTGTAGAAGCGATCGACGTCTTCTTCTGCAACCACTGTGATCTTGCCGCCCGAGACGCCATCCTTCAGCTTGACTACGGTCGTCTTGTACTCCTTGGCTATGCGGCCCTCCGGTGCTACGCCACCCCAGTACCCAAGAATAGCATGCCATACTGCGATGTGGCGGATGTGCTGGTATTTGCTTCGGATATCGCCCACCGTAGCTTTGAGGCCGCGGGGGAAGCCTTGTTTGGTGGCCTCAAAGTCCATCCACGCATTACTGAACTGATCACCGCCTTCAGTATTAAGCGATTGCCAATTGTCGTCGATGATGAGGTTGCTAATGTTGATCTCATTCTTGCGCAGAGATTCCAAGGCGTCGAAAATCTTGTCTTCAGTGAGCTTCTGGCCCAGTCCGTTCCACGTACAGTACGTCAAGCCATCGTACCAGTTTTCTAGCCACTGCGGCTTGAAGTCGTCGATCAAAGCCTTCGTCTCTTCATTCATCTTTCCAGTAGACTCTTCGTATACCATTACCAGCTTCCGTGCGTAATACATAGATGCAGCAACTGCATCTTCAACACTCTTGCCAACTGCAGCTATGACGCGAACCGTACCCTCCTTTTCTGCATCGTTATTAGAGTTCATCACAATTTTCCCATGGCCGTCATGATTGAGCGTAGTCAGAACCTCATATATCCCGCTAACCGCTAGTAGCACTAGATGCGATCCGTCGTGGCGCTCGAAGGCAGCCAATATAGCTTCCTTGTCGGGTTGAAAGCGGCCTTTGCCTTGTCTCGGAGCCAGCCACGGACCCCATAGGCGGATCTCCGCAAACCAGCGAGAAAGATTTGTAGGCTTTCCCAGCTTTTCGTGCGATTGACCTGGTGCTTTACCAGAAGCTGCGCTGATTGGGTAAGTTATATCCCATAATAGCGTATTTGGCGTATCACTCTGCTCTTTTGCGATTGTGAGGAACGATGGGAGGTCTTCGAGATAGTATGTTAGATCTCCGGCTAGTGGCACCGATGACTGATAGATAAGGTGACCGTCGGAAGTCGAGAATTGTTCGTTGGCCCATTTCCACGGCTCATTCTGCGGTTGTTACTATCTGGTCTTGGAGCAAAGGTAGAATCCATGTGTCTTGTCACTGGTCAAAAGGGCAGCATAGATTGAGCAGCGGGTTCATCGCCGGCACACCGGTTGAAACGTACCTCTGCGGCTCTGAAGGTAATGGTATACGACAGAGAAGCGGCGTGCTTTGGGCGTCCGACGAGGTCAATGGTAAAGTATTGACGTCGTACATGGGTGGAATGCGGGTTTATAGCAGTCTTGAGACCATCAGCTTTCCCGGCATGTGTATATTGCGGCCAGCGACCATACCACGGATGGCTCATCACTCGGCCTAAGGCTAGAGCTGGTCCATTGGTCGGACGCGTCAAAGTTATGCCATAGAGCGACCTCCCAGGTCTTTTGCGAACCAGCTGAGCTCTCGATGAGTACAGTAAATCTGACCTTGGCGGATATTAGACTAGTTCCCATGCAGCATGAGGCCCCGGAGACTTGAACTCACCGAGTCTCTGTCTGACGCTATTGCTGTTGTCTGACCCAATGGAGGGTGACAGCTAAGTGCGGCGTACATGGTGACGGACTAAGAGGTCTTGATGTATTGAAGAAGCAATGCCTGCGGCTAAAAGTGTTATGGACAGCAAGCTACGTGGTTAGAGCAGTGGGACGAAAGCAGGCACAGTGATAAGAACTTGGAGGGGCGAGCAGGGTGAATTGACGTCTCATTGATGGAGTAGCTAAGTGATGCACAAAGGAAGTGCAGGTGACGTGTGCGGGTGCGGGTGCGAGGCGGAGGTGGTCGGGGAAGCTACAGGCGCACTGGGGGAACGCGGCCAATCGGCGTCATGCTCGTCCGCTCTTGGCAGACGGGACGTTTTGACCTGGGCCCAAATTCATTGCGGGTGCAGATGGCAGCCATGTCAGCCTTGAGACAATTGTCAAGGCCGCGGTCCTTTGTATGTCGAAGATGCGTACGGCACCAGTCTACTTTGGCGCGCGGTGAGCGGCCAACAGCGAGGTGGGCTGACGAGGAAGCGGATGCAACAGCAAGGCAGGCGCAATGGGAAGAGCATGCGGGCAAGGTTCGGGCGGGGGTCCAGCAAAGCATGCTGAGTGTGCTTGAAGAGCGGGGATTCGTAAAAGACATTGCTGGGTGGGCATAGCGACACAAACTGGCCGTAGGACGGTACTGACAATTCCCAGCGGACGCCAGACGCTCGACTGGCTTCTCACCGAGAAGCGCATTGGCGCATACGTCGGCGTCGACCCTACCGCTCCCTCTCTCCATGTCGGCCACCTTCTTCCTCTTATGGCGCTGTACTGGATGTACCTCCATGGCTACTATACCGTCAGCTTGGTGAGCACCCCACGATTCGACGCCCACAACCACTGTTGATCATGGATAGTTAGGTGGAGGCACCGTGCAGATTGGGGATCCTTCCGGGAGGGCCACGGCTCGCTCGCGCCTGGGTGAAGATGCTCAATCCATGAACGTGGAGAGCATACAACAGCAGCTTGAGAAACTGTGGACGAATGTCAAGTGTCTGGGCATCAAGCATCAGTACCCGCACATGACCAGTCGGAAGCAGGATATCCTCAACAACCGCAAGTGGCTTGAGAAGCTCAGTGCGATTGAATTGATGAGGGATCTGGGGTCTGGCATGCGTCTGGGTTCCATGCTCAGTCGCGACTCGTAAGTCTCCCACGCGCCGTCTACAGCCTCTCCTCACACTTGCGTAGGGTCAAGCTACGAATGGAAAGCGGCGAAGGCATGGCTATATCCGAATTCAGCTACCCTCTCTTCCAAGCCTACGACTGGTGGAGCATGTACAAGAACCAGGGTGTTCAGCTTCAAATCGGCGGATCCGACCAGTATGGCAACATCATCGCAGGCATGGGCGCTGTCAGCCATATGCGAAAGATACATGGCATGAACCACGGAGCGGAAGAAGAGGATCCGCGAGTATCGACGTATGGTCTCACCACGCCGCTACTCACCACCGCCTCTGGGGACAAGTTTGGCAAGAGTGCCGGCAACGCCGTCTGGCTCGATGGCCACATGCTGAACTCCTTCCATCTCTACCAGGTACGAACTACCCGCTCTTCAAACAGACCAGCTACTAACACAACTCAGTACTTCATGCGCACCGCCGACGCAGACGTAGAGCGCTACCTTAAGCTCTTCACCTTCCTTCCCCTCGACTCCATCGCCCTCCTCATGTCACAACAAGCCCAAGACCCCTCCAAGCGACTCGCCCAGCACATCCTCGCGCGTGAAATCGTCGAGCTAGCCCATGGCGCCGCAGAAGCAAGGAAGGCCGAAGCCGCCCACAAGGACGCTTTCGGTCAGGGTACAAATACCTTTTCTCTACTCTCACTGCGCAATGCAATATCCAGCCTCAAGAGCACCACCGATACCTCGTCAGCCGCGGAACGAATGGAGAAGAAAGAAAAGGACCTTTTGACATACAAACTAGCATACGCAACCAGTTCCACATCTACTGCACAGACGCCCGTTTCTGACCCTGCTACATCCGAGCAGCAACAGCCCCCCGCCAACGACAACATCATCACTCTCCCCCTCTCCATGCTCCAGCCAGGATCCTTCCCACACGTCCTGCACGCTGCCGGCCTAGCCACCTCGCGCTCCGAAGCAAGCCGGCTAATTGCAAAGAAAGGCGCCTACGTCATCGTGCCCAACTCTGGGCCGCCCGAGAACCCGACTGCGCTCAAGTGGGCTACTATTGAAGCTGGGAGGGAAGTCGATCCCAACCATTACCTTGTGGATTGGGAGGCCTTGGTGCTGAGGGCGGGGAAGAGTCGGATTCAGATTTGTAGGGTTGTGGGAGATGAGGCTATGGAGAAGATAGAGAGCGAGAAGGGGAAGCAGTGATTGAGGGCGGTGTTTTCTTTTTCTTTTTTGATGGATGGATCATCTCCTGCATGTGAAAATAAATGTATACTATTGTTCTTTGAAGAATCCGCATTCTTATAAGACGTACCGAGAGAACATCAGGTACCAACTGTGCTATCCTATGGCATGCTTGTTCAATTATCCGAAGAAGCTCTGATACAACAAAGCGAACAATGACGGCGAGGTTACATGTAACAAAAACGTACCAAACAATACCTCTTCTCGCCTTTTCTCTCCGAGCCAACCTCTGTTGAAGTTTGTTCAATCCCATCCATCTACTTCCGCGCACCAATCCGTTGCCTTCACAGTTCAACACATCGCACCCACCTCCCCTGTCCCCTTCTCGCAGTGTGCTTCGGATGCTGGAACCGCGTGCCAACACCAACCTTGCACGGTGCCGTTGCTATGTCATTCTCGTCGTGGTTGGTTTGACTGTGCTCGACAGTGGCGTTCTCCTTCAGTCGCACAGGTCTTGTCTTGTTAGGCGAAGCCCGGTTGTTGTCTTGCAGATTGCGACTAGAATGGTACCGTGAAGGGCCGCGTTCAATGCAGACGTTTGGGCTGAGGGAACTGAGGTGGATACCGCCGTCAGACGGGGTGCGAGCGTGTTTGGTGGGCGCGTGATGGTGGTAGGGAAGGATAGTTACTGTAGGTTGTGCGGCGACATTGATGGGTGGAGGAATAGCGGCATCGTTCCGTGGCGCAGGGGAAGATTTGGATGGTGAGGAGCTGGGTTCGCCGTAGGTGTAGCCATTGGTGAGGAATGGGTCGTGGTCTATCCACTTGACTGGCCGCGATACGTGCGGCTGTTTTGCGCACTTGGAGGCATCATCACCGAAATCCGAGGGAAAGTGCTGACAGAAGCCTGGACTGATCCGCTCGTATTGTTGGTAGTTGGCATGGTCTTCATCATGTCCAGGTGCCGGTACTCCTAGTAGCCATTCTGCTATGCGGTCATTGGGCACAAAGGCGACAGTAGACGTCCGATGCCTTGAGCGCACAATAAAATATCCCGAGTCGCCGGACCAGGACTCCGAGCTCTGTTCTGACGCTCCGGTACAGCTTACCTGCGTACAGTGTGGTATGGGTCGAACTGAAGTCGTCGACATGCATAAAAATTCTGGCCTGCGAACACTAGGGCTTCGCTGAGACTGGTTCTGCGGGCCCCCATTGTGCTCTGTTGGCGGGGAGGCCCTTCTCGATACATTCGGTAATTGAGGATATAGAGCACCCCTATGTACCGGCGGTGTTTGCTGTTCAAGGCTAGCATCTTCGAAAATCTGCCTCATGCGTGCGGCATGTCCAGCACGCGCGGGTGACTGGAGCAGAACCGTGCCATGGTGCGAGCGGCGAATGCGGATGTTAGCGAGCTTGGAAGGCGAGGCCAGTATCTCTGTTGAATCTGATGGTCTGGGCGCGGTTGCAGTGAATTGGGCGGTCCCATTATCAGGGTAGTGGTTATTGGAGCTCGGATGCCTGTGAGTGCAATCGGATGGCCAAAGAGCTACACCACCGCCAAGAGAGGGCTCGGCGCTGTTGATTCGCAAGTGTCGCGCCCTGAATCTCTGATCAGGTGTTACAGATGTGCTGATCTTGTCGGTTTGGCTGTTTCCGCTGTTTGTTGGTGGCACTGCGCTCGAGGTGCACCCGACATGTACAGCAACGCCCTATGGATTATTAAGCAGCTTGCAAGAACGGGGCGGATGGCATGTATCCGACGGACTTGCTGCAAAGAAGCCATATCCATCAGCAAGCATGCGGTATTCCCAGTCGTGGCTGGAATGGGCTCAGCGGTTGCGCGTCGTCCACGTCGAGTACGCAATGGATGACTCGAGGACGAATTCACTCCGTAGTACATGACATGGTGGCTGAGAAAGAGTGCTGCAGGAACTACACTAACGCTCCGATATGCCGCAGTTGCCAGTCACCCGGCGTGCCTGCTCACCGAGCGCAGGCATCTACTGCAGCTATCCGCCATGTTATTGCAGGACCAGCGCGTAGATGCAATACCAATACCAGTCTGGTGAATTAGTTGCATACAAGCAAACACTTCCCCGGGATGCCGTCTTCGCGGAAGCGTCGGTAGTCAGCACTCTGCGATGGTGATGCAGCCGGGGGGTCGAGTCGTAAGACGTGACGTAAGAACGAGATATGGGAAAGTGGAAGGGACCATAAGTGTGATTGCGAAAACGGGTAGCGACCGCCGTCATGCTTTCCGTATGCACAGAGCATCGTCCTTCCCAGCCCTTCGTTAGCGACGCCGAATCAATACAACCATTGTTCTTTTTTTGCTCACCATTCTCCTTGGCCCCCCTTCTTCCGTCACGTGCCAAGTTATCTGCGGAACTTCACAGGCAATTCCTCCATGTCAGGATCGTCCGTTCCATTGCATTCAACGCTCAACCAGCTGCCTTGATCTGGAGAAAAGAGACGACGGTTACGACGTCGGTGGAGTTACAATCGGCGCCGCTACACGGTAGTCAAGGGATCTCGCTAGTTAGACGCTATCTGGGTACGCCTCACGTTGATTACAGCCAATTTAACACTCATCGTCTTTCCAGCGATGTGGCTCGCTGGTGCAGACCTTCTCAGGTACTCAATCTCACACGCGTACCTCATAGCTAGCCATGAAGACTCTGGTCGCACTATCAATACAGAGTGCGCGCAGCGGCGGCGGCCTAGATAGTCACCAACACATTACTAACAAAGGGTTCGCACGACTCCTGCAGCAACCCTGTGTGATGGCTGCAGCGGCCGCATCGCCTGGCCCCAAAAAAGCGTCATGTATGCAGGAACCGAAGGATGAGTCTCAAAACAGCCGTCTTGGCCGGCACCACGCTCGAGACCGACTCGTGGGCCTTGCTCGTCTAGGCAGGGTCATGCTATGCAAAACGCGCCATCGCGGCACACATCTGAGGCACGCCCAACATTGCTGGATC
Source organism: Paradendryphiella salina (assembly GCA_900634815.1). Lineage (NCBI taxonomy): Eukaryota > Fungi > Ascomycota > Dothideomycetes > Pleosporales > Pleosporaceae > Paradendryphiella > Paradendryphiella salina. The sequence continues at coordinate 10,665 of LR132541.1, read as the reverse complement.
GCCTCAGGTTACTTACACTCACGAATGGCTCGACATACCACGAGTGTAAGACTCCCCCTCATCAACTACGGACTCAGTGGACGTTTCCGAATAACGCACGCTCTCCGGCTATCGCACGTTGGGCGCGTTTTCGGGCCCCACTACTCATCTTGTGCCCAGACGGGAGTGTGTGCGCTGCCCATGACTGTCGCACCATACTGCATCTCATCGTCAGTGGCCCCGTACCAGGCCCCTGAGTCGACCGCGGAAGCGGTGGCGTCTTCACTTCCTGCACCACGCCTTGTAGTCTGTGCTTCTATACTCTGAACCATGCCAACCTTGTGTGTTCCACCGTTAGCCCTGGCTGCTCCCCAAAGTCTCTGTACTTACGAAACGTACTGTCGTCGCCTCGCGCATTTCGCTCATCCTCAGTCTTTCTATTCAACTTCGACCTCAGTCAATTTCTGCGAGCTCGAAGCTCTTCCGGTGACCATAGTCTACCATCTTCTAACCTTTATACTTTCTTTTTCTCCACTTTGACAACGTTGCGTAGCCTAGTCTCCGCTTTTATCACCTGTAAATCCTCCTTGTACTTAGCTTAACGGTTCGCCCATCATCTTGGCTATTCCGCATTGTTGCCAACACTTTCTACCGATAGCCAACTTCTCCAAATCATCAGAGCCAAATTTTTCGACATATCCTCTGACTGTTAGCCGAGGACCTCCTACGGTACGTACATAGACTTCTCTTGAAACTCGATTGGGACTGTTGCCACGGTGCTGCAACGGACAACGTCACAGCCCTCTGCCTTATTGCCAGGGCGCCCGCTCGGGTAATTTGTGGTTTGCGATGGCTGGACTGCATAGGCCTATTGTTCATAGTAGGCCTGTGGTACTCTGCATTACCGTGTACTCTCTTGTTAACGCAACCCTTGCTGTCCCATTTGGGTACCATTTCTTATGCAAGAATCCTCATCTGACTTGGACAATCGTAGGCCTGTCGATATCTGAGACGGCGTATTCCCCAACCCTACAAATTTCCTAATCACCGTCTCAGCGAAATCACTGGGAACCGGTGTTTTCCACGCAAGGGTTCGCTACCTTCTACTGTCTATGATTCTGTCTCGCTCCTGGTCGTCATCTTCATTCACTTTACCGCCGGGCATCTAGGTCAAGCATCAAGATCATCTTCGAAAATTGAGCACTCTGACTGACTGCTGCGCGTCATATGTTTGGGCTGGCCATCAGTCGCCTTACAACAGCTGCGTTTGCGTCAGTGGCCGCGCAGTTGTACTCAAAGCCAACATCTTTGCGGCTCACAGACTACCCGGATCACAGTCATCACCTTAGCCCCCTCAGGGTGTGAGCTTTGTGCCGCACGTCATCACCCATCGCAGACAAGTGTCGACTGGCACGTCTACCATCACCGAATCTCCGCTTGATTCATGAGTTACGGTCCACGGTTAGGCGCCGGAGCATACGGTGCAACCGATGATGACAATGGAGACGCGGGGAAGGGTTCGGTACGGGCAACTCGAGACAGAATGCCGGCTGCGCAAAAGAGGACACAACTCCCAAACACTTTGAAGACTATTGGTCTCCCACGGCGACCAAACCAATTTGTTTCGCGATACTCTAAAGAGAACATTAAACCACCACAACAACAGGCACTTTCAGCAAACAGGGATGACATAGAATTGGACTCTCCTTCACCACAATGGCCCCTTCCCAGTAACAGAATCGACAGGGTTGAACCCACTCCTGAACTACCACCCCGCTCGCCGATGAGGCTTCAGTCACCACAATCAATTGTCAGACCTCTATCCGACGAATTTCCGATTCAACAATTATCACCGGAGCTCCCTCTGTCCCCAGGCTATTTACATCCCAACGATGGCACATTCTCGCCTGGTTCTTTTCGGTCATCACGTCCAATCACTACCTCGTCCATCGCATCCGAGTCCTCAATAGGATCAATACCAGATTTCCCCGTCCCACAACCACCCATGCCAAATATACAGCAAGCTCGACGATTCCCGAGTCTAGGCCCACCACCGACTGCACGAAGAGGCCCTTCATCATACTACACGCAAACGTCTTACGTATCACCCATTGTTGAGGAGTCCGAGTTACATTCTTCCGCAATACAGTCGCAACGGGGATCATTTGCATCGAGTAATGTATTCCCAAGCAACAGGGATGATTTCTACCCCGACGATAACCCCTTCTCGGACGACGAAGAGACTATCACTAGTGACCGCAGCACTATTTCACCTACCGAGCACGACGACCAAAGTGGCCTCGTCCAACAATCACCGTCTCTTGTACGACACGCGAGTCTGGGTAGGCGAACCAAGCCATCGCTCATGACTATCAGATCCATGGACAGCTTCGGAGATAGAAAGGGCAGAAGGAAAGTAGAAGGCTTTGGAGCCGGCGCAGGCGCAATGGGGATAGGAGCTGCAACGCTCGCAGCAAGAGATGACGCCTCTTCAGGTAGAGCCAGGTCGCCTCTCAGCAGGGAGACCTCGTCAGATTCTTTAAGCACGCTACAAACGTTCAAGAGCAAGGCTGGGGTGGGAGGAACAGCATCTCCACTTCAACAGGAACTGCACCCGACCGCAATGGCAGAACGCGCCGGCATGCGGCGACCCGCGAGGCTCGACATGGACGCCGTGCGCGACGCTGAGGCCCGTGGTAGCCTGACAAGTTTACCAGACCTGATTAGAAGAGCCACACGACTGGCATCTAACCTTGACCGAGGGCGCACAGCTAGCCGTCTAGGTTTAGATTTCTGGGACACTGGTGCACCCGAAAAGAACAACGTGCGACAATCTGGCCTGTCTGAAATGCTTGCAGCATTCCCTCCACCTGGTCAGGAAACTCCAAACCGATCTGGTCGGGGAACCCTAAATTTCGACAACGGTAACATGTCATCGGCCACCAACTCTCGTCTCGGCTATGCAGACGGAGGGAATAATGAGAAACCGAGACAGCGGCGGAGGTGTTGCGGAATGCCTCTGTGGGCGTTCATTATACTTCTCGTTTTTCTGCTTGTGGCCATCGCTGCTGCAGTAGTCATTCCAGTGGTCCTGATTGTTATCCCCAACCAAAACAAGGCGAATGACAGCATTGCTGCTCAAGACACGCAAGGTAGTAACGACAGCAACGATATGACTAGCACCAACACCCAGGCCATACCAGCTCCTACGGCGGACTCCGGAAACGGCCAATGCTCAGGCATCATCACTTGCCAGAACGGAGGCGTTGCAATATTCAATTCGGATCAATCATGCAACTGCGTTTGCATCAACGGCTTTACGGGACGAACATGTACGAATGACGATGCCACCGGATGCACGACCACCAGTGTTGCCGACACTGCAAACAACGCTACTATGGGCTCTGGCATTCCGCGCCTCCTCGAAGACGCCGACAGTAGCTTCAATGTGCCCCTAGATGCGACTCGCATCTTGTCGCTCTTCTCGACTCTTTCGCTCAGCTGTGCCGCCGAGAACGCTTTGATAACATTCAACGGTCTGGCTTCCCGATCTGTTACTCGCCATCTTCATTCCATGGACTCACGAGCGGTGCTTCATCCTTCTCGTACACTACCGGCTCTTCACCACCTTCATCCCGCGCATATTCCTGGTCAGCAAGGCAAGCGCCAGACAGTCAGTCAGAGTTCGGCCGAGTCGGGAACGTTGATAACGCAACCAATCTCGAGCAACGTCAGTGCGCTTGACCTTGCTCGTATCGCTGTTCTTCTCGCGCTCCAGGAAAGTGGCGATCTGGACGTCGCCGCCAGCGCACAAGAGTCGATACAAACTCTACTCACTGATGATCGTAACGGCAATTCCGACAGCAGTGCCGTTGACGTTGGCCCTTTCGAATTGGACTTGGTCAATTTCACCATTGAGTTCCAGAACGGAACCACGATACAGGCGAAACCTTTGTCTACGCCCTCTACCTCCTGAGCGTGTTTACGTCTCCTCGTCTATTCACCCAAGACACTTTGCTTTACCAGCATAGCGATACCCTTTTCCGTATTTTTTTCCATCATTTTTACAGACCGAACCACCGTTTTCCTTCTTGTCAAAAGCCGTGTACGATATTAACATGGCTAGTGTGTGTCCAAGGCAACACGATGCTGTCGTTTTCCTTCTTTTACTATCCTTAACATATGATTTCTCTTATACCCGTCCTGTGGACGCTTGTCATGACCAATGGACTGGATCTAATGTTTTTGTACGGTGAGATATACCCTGAGATGGAGTTGAACAAAGTTTTTCTTGGTCGAGTATTTTGAAAGTGTATTGAGTAGCATTCCGTGTCGACGACGCGTACAAAAAAAATTTAAAAACATTATGCACTCCTAGCTGCGTCCTTCCAGATGCATATGGTCCTTGAGATGGATATCTCGGACAGAGCTGACTGATACAGACACTGACCCCAAACGCCCGTCAAATGCAATGACGACCACCCAGGCCCCTACTGCTCTTGTTAGACCCTTGGATCGTATCTCAATACAGCCTTGTATGCATCCCGCCCCCGACTTATCGCCGCCGCCGAAGTTGTTGGTGTTGTCGTCTCCGCAGCTGGCGTCGCCCCACTTCCCGCCTTCACCGTCCCAACTCCCTTGAGAAAGTGAAAGCAGGCCACGAACCCGAAATCCATAACTTTCCCATACCCCGCTTTGCAAAATCCCAACAGTCGCAAGTCCGTTCAGGGTCCTTGAAAAATTATCGTCGCTGACCTAATTAGCGAATAGAAGTTCTGCCGCCTGCGAAGACAAGAAGGTCGCCTAGACAGCCATTGGTACTTGTCTCCACCCTAGATAACTACTGCAGATATCTGAAAAGCTTAACAGCGAATTGATAGTCCCGATCACCTGCTTGAAGTGCCTAGAGTATGGCCTACGATTACTGTCACGAAAAAAAATCGGCACTAAGTCACTCCTGAGCTTTTCTCAGCGCTGTTGATTGTTTATAGACACTGTTGCTGCCAACTTTCATTGCGGTATAAATATTGACTGATTGGCCCTCTTAGTCCCGGCCACCGCTATCGACTACGCTCTCCCTGCTACCTCTTCTACCCTTATCTCCCAGTCTCGCCGTCCTAAGCTTGACCCTTACAAGTACCCACGGTACACTGGCAATTCACTCCGTGGCCGTACAGCCACCGTTGGGTCACATCTTCAAGGACGCGCACCCATTCTTTACTCGCTGTCGGAGCTGCAGTATTCCCAGCTCGACCTGATTGGATACGCCTTCTCGGCTGTCGCTGCGGTGATCAGCTTTTGGTGCATTCTGTTCCTCGGGGTGGCCGATATCGATGGCTCCGCCAAGTTGCTTGAGCGGGTAGCTGAGTACGCCGAGATTTGGTTTGTACACATCAGTTTTCACATTGGCAATGTCGGCTTCATTGCCGGGCTGGTCGCATGGCACTTCGGGTGTTGTACGCCCCTGATTGTGCTCGGCTGTCTGCTTGGCCTACATGTTCGCCCTTGTCGTCTACTTCAGGTGGCTGTCGCTCAAGCAGGGTATCCGCTGCATGGCTCAGACCGCTGCTGCTACATGGCCGTTGATGGTCTAGTACGAGACCGCGCCAAAATGGTGGGTCGTCCAACAAGCTGTCGACTGGTACCAACAGCGGGCCAGCAAGAAGCGCATCGACAGGATCTTCGAGCGGCATCTATCCGCTATCCCCATCGGCGAATGTCTCTTCCCGGACATTTTCATCGCCATATCGAATCACCCGACTATCTTCCAGTTTCTGAAGGCCGCTGCGGCCGATCTCACTTTTTTTCGTATGGAATCTGATCCTTGCTCTGATCAAGCTCCGCGCCCGCTCTTGGATGCAGACCTGGCCGCACACGAAAGACGTCGTCAGATTTACTGCACAAATCTTCTTCAGTCTCGGTGGAGATTTATCGTGGTCGGTATGGATGGGTGGCGTCAAGTTTGTCCTGAAATGCATCCACAGATCGAGGATTTTGCAGCTGAAGGCCGTCTTGCATACGGTAGTGGGGCAACAAAGACGCGATGAAAGTCAAAATCGAACCGTATAGCCGTGGCGCACTCCGCAAGTTTACCGCTGGAATGCAATTCGGTGCTACGCCGCCGAAGGCACGCAAGCAGCTTTTTCCTTCTTCGGGGCTATAAGTGTATGGCTATGGTGTTGATCCTTGTCCGACTGGGGAGCCTCGCGAGAGGGATTTGCTGGTGTATAAGGACTTTGCTTAAAGGAGTTGGATATGTGCATGTCGTACTAAAGAGGGCTGGGCTGGTATGAGATGATGCATCCATGTCGTTGACTTCTCGACACGCAACGATACCGCCCTGTCTACCTCGATGTTAACCCGCCATTACAAACCCTGTCACCATGCTTGCAACCCTACGTCGCCCCCTCCACTCTGATCCCCCTCCTCTGACTACATCCCATCGCTGACATGGTAGCGGCCCCGTGCCACTTATAGGGTGAGTAGTGCGTCTCGATGTACCTCACCGGGTGCCCCACCGCCGCCGCTATCTACAAGACCTCTCTACCTTTATAGAGTGAGTCAAGCAGTGAAGCTCAAGCATATCTCGGATGTGTTTGGATTGCACGACTATCTTGTCCACAGCTCCTCACCTTCCGATGCAGCAGGCATAGTCTGTTCGCGGTGCCTGAGCGGCTGGTTCTGGGATTTACCCTGGGACAAGGCCTCGTTCTGTAAGGAAGGTGGGTTGGAGGGGCTTGTTTGTGTTGGGATGATGTTGGATGGATGGATGGATGGACCGAGTGGGCCTGGTGGGGTGGGTTGTGGGTGGGTTGTGATGGAGAAACGTGGAGGTGGGTTTCTTGAGAGGGTAAATTGGTGGAGTTGATATGGAAAGAGGAAGATGCGGTATAGATGCTGGTGATCTTGGAGGGCTGGCTTTGGCGGATGTCCTCTGCTACGATGACACAACTTGACGATTGACGAAACGATTTACAGTCCCCGACATTTGTCTGCTTGCTATTCAGTTTGCGTTGCTCTTCGCACGTTCCTAGGTTGCTCACATGGCGTCTTCGGATGCTTTTATGTATGTGTGTGTGTCTTTTCCTTTTCTTTTTCCAGGGGTTTCGCTGGGAAGATACCCATTTGCTCATTCTTTCTATGGTTATGCGCATCGGCAGCTACGCGGCTACACCAGGATGGTGGCTCAAGAACCCTGGTGCTTGAGTATGTTCTGCTCTCTGTTTCTGGTTTCTGAGTCCTTGTCTCGGAGTGATAGTAATGACAATGGTAATAAAGATAAAAATTTTGACACAAAGATGAAGTTCAGAGTTGGCTCAAAACCCGGTTCCCCCTCGCTGGGTACCATTCATTATTCTAAAATCGCTTTTTCCATTCGTCGAGGCTCATTGAGCTTATTTCCCAGTCATCCTTATGACCCAACCCTTTTCCATGGTTCAAATGATGTCGCCTATGAGGCCGCGAATCATCGTCGCAGATTTTGAGCTTCTGTTTTGAAATCTCGTAACTCCGCAATGTGGTGTGCCTACACAAGTCCTTCCAGTAGATAGAGATTGGTTCTAAGCTACCAATAGCTGCATGTGAGTGGCAATCATAGTAGTCGCCGTCGGTGGTGTTGACGAACAAGGCGTGGGCAAGTGCAGCGCCTTGTACCCCTCCATGCCCCACCTAAGCAGTGCTCAATTACCCGTTCCCGAGCTGCCAATTGACACAACAACAGCCACACCCTATCAACGACACCCCGGCCACCGCACTACCACCCTCCACCATGCCTCAAGAAGCCTCCAAGATTTCGGATCCCGACGCGACCAACGAAGCAGTGGCCGAAGCAGTGGCCGAATCGAATAAGCAAGCAGAGGCCGAATCCGCAGACGAAAGCGGCCATGGAGAAACCGAGACAGTAGAAGGCGCAGAGGACGCGTCGGAAAAGAAGAAGAAGAGCAGGAAGCGGAAGATCAAGGATGCCATCAGCGGCAAGGGGAAGTCGGATGAGGTCACAAATTTGAACGCGCCTGCAGGCGGAGTCCTACCCAAGGAAGCCATGAACATGCTGCTCGCGAACAACCCTGGCCTCGCGAACGAGCTGCAAGGCAAGGCGAATAGCAAAGAGGAACTACAGAAGATGATCCAGAAGCTCAACATCAACGAGATGCTGACGGGGCTAGCGCCACAAGGCAGCCAAAAGGACATGGCCAGCCACGCATTCTGGAAAACGCAACCCGTGCCTAGCTTTGACGAGATGGCGAATAAGGATAAGGTCAAGGATGGGCCGATCAAAGAAATCAAAATTGAGGAAGTGGACAAGAACCCAAGCCCCATGTACCCTGGCTTCGAGTGGGTGACAATGGATCTGGAGGACGACCAGCAGCTTGAAGAAGTCTACGAGCTGCTTACGAACCACTACGTTGAGGACAAAGACGCGACATTCCGCTTCAAATACTCGCCGTCGTTCTTGAACTGGTAAGGCGACTCATGGCATATCGTAGGCTCGAGCTGACTATCGCAGGGCCCTGAAAGCACCCGGCTGGAAGAAGGAATGGCACGTCGGCGTCCGCGCAACCGCTTCGGGAAAGCTCGTAGCATTCATCTCGGGCATCCCGATCCAAATGCGAGTCCGCGAACAGGTCCTCAGCTGCTCCGAGGTTAACTTCCTCTGCGTTCATAAGAAGCTCCGCTCGAAGCGATTGGCCCCGGTTTTGATCAAGGAGATCACCCGCCGCTGCTACGTTGAAGGCACGTTCCAGGCTGTATACACCGTCGGTTCCCTACTTCCCACGCCTGTCTCCACCGCCCGCTACTTCCATCGCGCTATCGACTGGGAGAAGCTATACGATGTCGGCTTTTCTCCCCTCCCTCACGGTAGCACCAAACAGCGCCAAATCATACGGTACAAGCTGCCAGACACCACTTCCACCCCCGGACTCCGTGAAATGGAAGCCAAGGATGTCGATGCGGCCCTCAGCCTCCTACAAAGATATCTCGAGCGTATGGATATGGCACAAGTGTTCAACAAGACCGAGTTTGAGCATTGGATGGCGCCAAAGGAGAAGCCTAAAGAGCAGGTTGTTTGGAGCTACGTCGTGGAAGATCCACAGACTCACAAGATCACCGACTACTTCTCTTTCTACAACCTTGAGAGCACCGTTATCGGTAACAAGAAGCACAACACCATCAAGGCAGCTTACCTATTCTACTACGGTACTGAGGTCGCATACGAGAAGGATGATGCAAAGTTGAAGCAACGACTGAACTCGCTGATGAAGGATGCGCTGATCCTGGCGAAGAAGGTAAGCATACTGAACATATAGGTTTTCCACAATTCACTAACAAATTTAGGCTGATTTCGATGTCTTCAATGCCCTTACATTGCTCGACAACCCACTCTTCTTGGAAGAGCAGCGCTTCGGTGCTGGAGATGGTTCGTTACATTACTACCTCTACAACTATCGCGCTGCGCCGATACCTGGCGGTATCGACTCAAGAAACCAGTCCAGCAAAGATCACATGGGTGGTATCGGGTTGGTCATGTTGTAGTTGTTCTCTAGCGAGCATGTGTTTCAATGGGTTCTGCAGTCTGCTTTAAGAGCGAGCCGGTACTAGGCGGCACTAACAATCGGTGATACCAGACGCATATTCTTTTCGAAATCGGGGTGCACAGTCTGTCGGACCGCCAATATCAAATTTTTGAATCTATATATCCCGTTTCATCTTGTATCTCTGACTTTCGGGCGGTACCAAGGCAATGACAACCTTCCAGGTACTGCAAGCTCAGGACACCAACTCACCTTCACCGTGACATAGAAGCCTTAGTAATGAGCCTCGATCTGAAACTTGATTGGACATAAGGCTCTGGATCATTAGGCGTGCTCTAGAAAACTCATCGTGGGTCGCAAGGTCTGGACCAGAGAATAGGCAACCTGTTGGTTAGGAATCCTATCACGTGACATACATTCACTCATTCACTCACTAGCGCCTCCCCTCCATGTATATAAACAGCGCTACTTCCCTCCATGGAAGAAAAAATTACTTTACACTCTTCTTATTCTATACAACCACGTCATGGGTTCAGTCTGGTTGGTTCTGATCTTACCCCTGCCGTTTATGTAATGGTCCCATTGGGTAAGTGCGGCTGCCTCTATCCGTAGTTGGGCATTCTTATTCTTTCCACGTCGGTTCACTCCCCCTCAAATTCACTCTTTAACCATCTCCACATCAAGTATCTTCGAAGAATACAGGGCACGCTCATTTCATTCATGTTTCACCTTCGCCACTTGCTGCATACACCAAAATCCAGACCGTGCCATTAGCAACGCATGAGCTCAGCTCAGCTTCACGGCCTTTTGTCCACTGCACTTCACCCATATTTTACGCCCGCTACACACGCTTTGGGCTCACGCCGCTATCGGACGCGAAATCAACTCTCCTCGCCTTGGAGCCAGCTGCTGAGCCAGCCAAATACTACTGTATGTATCCCGGCCCAGAGTAATCTGGGCTGGACGACGTGCAAGCAATTTGCTGTGGTTCAGCACCCAATCGACCATAGCAAAAGTTCTGATAGCGCGCTAGCCATGTACACCCAATGGGACCGGGAGGGAGGTGAGCAATCGTCTGCGTATTTCCCACACCAAGCACAAACACTCCTGTCAGTCAGCTCACGGATGGACTTACGAAGGAGCTAGTTTTTGA
>LR132540.1:0-19076 GCA_900634815.1 Paradendryphiella salina | reverse complement strand
GTAGCAGCAGCAGCAGTAGTAGTAGTAGTAGTAGTAGTAGTAGTAGTAGTAGTAGTATTATTATTATTAGGGATAGTGGCAGATTTTGTGCTTAAAAGAGGGAGGGAGACGGCGTGGGATAGTGAGGGATCTTGCGATAGCGAATCGGGCGTCCCGACAGTTGACGTAATCATTCTTTTTGCTGCTGCTGCCGTGGAGGACGTGTAATCCACCTTAGACTCGTCTCCTTGGACCAGGGCCCATGAGGCTTCGTCTGGGTCGCCGACGTGTGGCATTGTGCTGTTGGACGTGCGCTTAGTGGGGCTATTAGATCGCTTGCGTTTGGTACCTGAACTTATGCGGCGCCGGGTTGGAGTGCCAAAGTCGAGCGAGGGTAAGGTGTCGTCTGAATCATAGGCTGGTGCGGTGTCATTGTTGGAGGCTGGAGTATCGTTTGCTCCGAGTCTCGTTTCGGCTATAGTGAAGGATAGACCGGTGTGTGGGACTGGAATTTCTGGTGGGTCGTCGAAGGCTTGTGATGACGATGACGACGAGAAAGACTCTACATCGACTCTCCCTGTTTCCCGACGAGGATACGGAGTGCGGGGATTTTCAGTTTTGTCTTTGGAGGCTGAGGGCCTTGCGGTGCTGGTTGATTGCTCGATGCCGTTTGCGGCTAGAAAGAGAGAGATGACTTGGAGCCATTCGTCGCCATATTTTTGCTGTTGGATCTTGCCGATTCCCTTAACTGCGAGTAGCGCGAAAGTGTCATGAGGGCGGGCGCGTGCGATGGCTTCGAGTAAAGTGTCGGATATGACGCGTGTTGACTGTAGATTTGCTTTCTCGGCAAGAAGCGTTCGGCGAACGAGTAGCTCGTCGTACAGAGCTTGTGTCGTGTGATCGAGAGGATCTGTTACTTTTTTCGTGTTTGATGCTCTGGATGCGATCGATACTGTTCCGCTCTTCGCTGGTTTGACGCCAAAAAATGCTTCCGTTGTGATGGTGGTACCGTCTCCAACGTCTAGTATTATCGGATCATCCCTCGACGCCTTTCCCCCTGGATACTTCTCCGCATGTATAGGCAGCGGTGGGGTAGGCTTCATCGCCAGCCTTTTCGCATTCATACACTTGTAAAGCATGAAGCCAGCGTACGCGTCTCCCGCCGCATACTCGGTTTGCTCTTTTGACAACGGTTTGCTCCAATTGCTCGTCCTTACATCGCCTTTGTATAGCGGCAGTCCAAGTTGTTCTTCAACCTGATGCGCCAAACTCACAAGTTTGATGGATACGAGCTCTGGTTTATGCGGTCCAAACTTTACTAACCGGTATAGATGGCTCGATTCAATTGCACCTTTTGGCTTGAGCCCGAACCATCGACTTAATCTCGAGAAGTCCGCTCTCAGTATATTGACGCCCACTTTCCCAATCTTTGGATCCTCAATGAGCTTCTTCAATGTCGGTGCAATGATATCTGCGCTCGTTTTCCCTGGATGCAGTCCAATGTGGAATAGCCCAATTTTGTCTTCAGAAGCAATTTGAATTAATCCGACCTTGTTCTGGAGGGTTTCTCTTTTCCAATCGTTCCAGGGCCACTCCATGTCAAATCCAATAATAGGCTCGTTGAGGAAGTGCTGGGCAATGCCTTCTGAGTCTGCCTTTGTTTTGCTGTACAAAATCTCAACTTCCTTGCCTTCATCATTCTGGTAGAAGCGATGGCTCCACCATACTGGCGGCGGGGCCTGAGCCGAGGAAAAGCCATATGATTGGAGAGATGTAGGCTTGGATTGGGGTAGCCGCAGAGAAAAGGATAGTGGCCAATGCGGGGTTGGTGTCTTGGTATTATTGGCACTTGCTGCAGTGGTGGGAACGGAACCAGCCATCGAATATCGTCTATGATACCAAGATAGAAGTGGCAGGATTCGCTGTCCGCGATTAACGATGTTGAGAGACATGAGTGATGCTACTCGATCACGCGGAGAGCGCAACGTGGCGGCCGGCGCTAAGAAGCACAAACTAACATGTACGCGCTATCACGTGTGCATCTACGAGCGCGCGTTCCCACGATCTTCCTCGTGTTTGTAGATACTCTTACTTCGATCTACCCACAATCGCGGGATTATAGCTTCATCGAATTCTCTTCAGCTCCGCCGCATGATAATTTCCTGGTCTCGTGTCACAGTCACAATGAGCTTTCACAACAGCCTCGGAGGTTGACACCTTCGCGAAACGTTGACAACTCTGGTTGCAAAAACAACCATATGGCGTCATCGCCCTGAGATCGACGTCTTGTAGCCACGTGCGTGATCCATCCACGTCACAATCGATTCAACCAGCCTTTTCATATCTGCCGTCAACTTCTGCGGTTGGGTCTCGCTAGCCTAGTCGGCTGAGAATGCTGCGGAAAGCGCATCGGAGACCCGGACTTGATGACATTACGCGATCAAGCGATGTTGTGTTGCGTCGAACTCGAGCACTAGTCTAGGAATCCTGCCATAGATATCTCCAAAATCTCATCATTATAGGTGTTCCAAACGCTGATAATAATCATTCGCAATTATCGCAGTATGTAAACTTCCGAGTACAGTACACCAACGGCCCCACCATTTCACCGAAGAACAAAGACTGCCTTCAATCACTACTATTGGGCTCTCCACTTACACCACGCGACAAGCTTTTCGAGTTATTGGCAAGTGTTGCTTTTCTGATGCGCTTTCAGCATTGTAACTGTAGTGCCTGCCAAGATGTGACAGCTGGGCTTCCGCACATTGCTTGTTTCATCGGTATGGGGGACATCCAAGGTGAGCACCACGTTTGCTATGCGTGTCCGGCGCAGCGCAACATCGTGTGCTACGGGCCTAGCATCTGTGCCTTGAACACGCGTACGCCTGTTTCCCTATATCTAGGCTGATTCTCTCTCATGGGTTTGCATTCATCGCAACATCATCTTCCTCTTCTATCCACCGTAAATACCAAAGCATCAACATTCAAGCAATCCCACCATCATGTATTTCTCCACATCATTACTCGCAGCTACCTTTTTCAGCTTCGTGCTTGCGCAAACACCAGCGGATTTCAAGCCTCAGGCAAACAACAAACTCGAAGTGATCTTCAACTCAACCATGGTCAACAAGCCCGGCCAAAACATGGCGAAAACAGGTATACATATCACGATATTTGTGAAAGTTGTGTCTGACCTTTTTAGCCGTCGCGACCCAACCTCAAATTGCGCTCTCTAGTGCCATGATCAGTTCGAGCGTGACCTACATGTTCATCATGCTCGACCTGGACGTCCCATCAATGAACGGTTCTGAGCGCCGCGTACTACTACATTCCATGAGCACGGGCCTCAAAGCAACGAGCCAACAGCTTATGGGAGCTGCTACGCTTCTTGCCTCGTCCCAAAAACGACCCGCATCATACATTCCTCCAAGCCCTCCTGCAATGGACACTGTCGCCCATCGTTACGTACAACTACTATTCGAGCAGCCATACAACATGAACGTCACGATCAAGGCTTATGCTAGTATGGAGGACAGGATCGACTTCGACACCGAGGCCTTCATGGCGGAGTATGATTTGAACCCTCCACTGGCGGCGAACTATTTCCTTGTGGATAGTCAGCCTTGTGCAATGGCCAGTGGCGCTTCAGCAACCGCAACAGCCGCCACAACTGCGACTGGGTCAGGTGCCATGCCCTATAGCACGCTCCCGCCTTTTACTGGTGCTGCTGGAGGGTTAAGCGTACCAGTCAAGACGGCAGCACAACTTGGTGGTCTAGGACTGTTGGCGATGTTTGCATTGTAGAAGAAGACGAGTTATTGGATCTTACTAGGTCATGTTCATACCCTATCTACGACTTAATGCCCTTTCCTTACTTCCTATTTCCATAGCTCGAATCAACGGTACCGCGAACATTTATCTTTCTCCTTTTCTTTTCTAAAAAAAAAAACACCAATATAATCACAAGGCCTGATAACGACTATAGCAAGACGAATAGCATCACCAGCAACCCCCTGAAAAACCAGCCCAGCTTTCTAGCAAAACAACAAAGTGAAAAAAAAAACGAAAACCCGGAAAAGTAAAATACTTCTCACGCAGCGGGCAGCACAACCCTTAGAGCAGTACCCCAAACCTTGGCCCCAACAACCACGAACCGACACTCATAACCGTACTCTCCCAGCACGGCCCAATACCTCACCTTAGCATACGGCGCATTCTCAAACCCCCCACACAGCCTGCGCACCCAAGTCATCACTACCCTTCCGTTGGGCAACCCTGGACAAATCAGTCATATTCACCCGCACCGTCGCATCACTCGCGTAGAGTCTAATGGTCACCGAATCAAGACACAGACTTATGCAGTCGGTGAAGCGCGTCCCTGAACCTGACAGACAGCAGCGGTTGGATTGCGACTGAGACGTGCGGATGGCGCATGCTGGCGAAGGAAGTGGGCATTGCAAAACGGAGGCTGGCGAGTAGCGGTGGGCTTGTTTGAGTAAGGTTGGGGGTGGCGAGGAGGTATGTTGAGAAGAGCTTATCGCGCTGGCAGTCTATTTTTCTTTTCTTTTTGTTCGGGAGGCGTGGAGGCTGGTGTAGGTGGCCGGGGACGTGCGCTTGCGGTGCACGATGTAGAAATCAATTTGGAGACGGGTTTCAGTGGGGGAGGTGGAAGAAGGATGGCGGTTTGGATGATTGGGGCTGTTGAGATAGGGTTTGGGCGCTGGGGAGGAACATATTGAGGAGCATTTGTGAGGGCTATCTGAAGTATTGGGCTAATGTGCTCTTCTGAAGGGCAGAATTATGAGGCCGTAGGTGAGTTTTGGATTGAAATAACTGTTTCATCAGATGGAAATGGATTTTGGATGTATCGAGTACCTAGTTGGGCACATACCGTGCCCATGTGCAAGTGTGACGTCTCCCATGGATTGAGAATGGGGTATCGTTGAGCAGCTGACCACAGCGACCGGCTTGTAAATGCGTTTCAATCGGTGCACTAGGAGCTCTCGTAGCGAATATTCGTCAACCATACAGTGACAGCTGGTGTGTAGTCCGTCATGACCCCGCCGGTCGACAAAGGATATCAAGTATAGCAATAGCAATCTCATTTCGTTTTCTGAAGTTCAATTATATGACATGCCAGTCATGTTTAATTGTGGATATACGGATCAATACGCCTTCCCTGATCCGTAGCGTGGCAGTAACAAACTTCCCAAACGCATTACAACAACGCTTTATCCGCATTGACGATGCTGTAGTATTTGCTACTACTCCTAAAACGCATACCCTTTCCATATTTAATCATGACCAAAAAGACTGCCGACGCAGCCATACCAATGAAAGCAGCTGAGATGAAGCAATCCTGATAACCGAGGTTTGTCAACCAGGGAGTAATTCTAGTACACATTAGTCTCGAAACATTGCAGCTTATTCAGGAACATACCCATAACTTATCGCAAACGACATGGTGTTGCGAATAAGAATAACCGTCACGATCGCATCACCGCTAATGTCATGATAGCTATCAATCATATAATTGACACTAAGTGTGACGCCAACGGACGAGGTAAAGGCCACACAACCCATGGCGACAACAAGTCCAAACCAGTGCACATTGTGTGCAGCGCCCACGCCCCATAGTATGAGGAAGGCAGGTACCATGATCAAGCATAACGCGAAAGGCCAGAGCCGGTGTTCAGCTTCCATTACACCGTTGTTCCGGCGAGCGAGTCGTATCGTCAGCCAATCACTGAAACGGCCGGAGAAGAGTGCGCCGACCATGACGCCAATACAGCAGGATACGTAGCTGAGACCCACCATGGAAGGCTTGAAGTTGTAGCCGGGTCCGCCGAGAATGATGGAAGTGGTTGCGTTGAGCACGTTGAACCAGATGAGGTAGGATCCGTAGCTGAATCCAGAGTAGAAGATGACCGGCCAGCTGAGATAGATTAAACTCCGTTTAGCGCGCTCGAGGATGTTCAATCCGGGGGAGGGCTGCCAGAGGGACAGCTTTTGAGTGAACGTCTTTGTTGATGTTCTCACATCATCGCTTGCGGTGGACTGGGAGGTCGTCGCGTCGACTTTCTCCTCGTCTCCTACAGTAACTGGAGTTGGTCTCGGGGAGTCGGGTCTGACTGCTACTCCATCAATGCTGCGTGTGTAGTTTGTTTCTTCCATGAAAAGGAATAGGAAGACAAGGGTAAAGGCGAGAAAGATAGCAGGCCAGTAAAACACCCACTGCCAACCTTGACCTTCAGAAATGAAGCCGCTAATAATCGGGGCGAAGTAATTGCTGCCAGCCAAGGAAAAGGCATAAAAGCCCATGTAGTAGCCGCGCTGATGAGTAAAGTAAACATCAGTCACCGATATTTCAGGGAGAGCCTCGACTGGAGCGACGAAGAAGCCGGTCACAATGCATCGAGCAATCCATTCACCATCGCTCTTCACATATGCACTGGATAGTCAGCAACTTGGAATATGCATGCGCGAATGTATGCTCACCTCCAAATGCTGGTACCAATGGCTCCAACCACGGATATCAAAAACGTAAGCCTCTTCCCGTATCGTAGAGCAAATGGCTGCCAGAACAACAATCCCCAACCGAGGAACAGAAACATGAACCCTGTGCCTTCATTCAGCGTCGCGACCAAGACTCCAGAGGCTTCTGAAAGTGGTACCAGGACGGAGTACACTGTTGAGACCGCAATACCTGTCATCCACGTATACCTATACGGAATGTAAGTATCCTTAACAGCAGCTACTCAGTACATACGTACAAATTGGTGCACATCGTCGCTGTCAGTTTCCGGCGTGGAGTCCAATTGAGTGGGTCATCCGGGTCACTCGAAGGTGCCGGGTCCAAAATGATATCTCCGTTTCCGGCATGGAGAGCTTGTATGTTATGATCCAGGTCCACCAGATGGACCGTCCCTGGAATTGGCGCCATCTGAGCAGTTTCTGATGTGTCCGTCATTTCAAAAGCTGCGATTACGCTCTAAGCGGTTGGCCAAAGGGGAGTTGCGGAAGATATAGTGGACTATGCGAACAGTTATATCAGATTTGGGTACAAGAGTGGGGTTATCTACGGGCTGTTTAGGCTGAGCGTTGGTAAGCTACCTTGCCCTGCGTCACACCTCATACGAAAAGCTTGTTGTAGTATCCGGGACAGTTCCTATCTTGGACCCTGGTAAGGCGTTCGCTTGTCCGAAGCCACGCGGTAGCTAGGCACGGAGATAGGCAGTTGAATGGGCAGTGCTGGAATGTCCATCTCCACGCCCCAAGGCCTTTCCGTAAAACAGCAGGTCCAAGCGAGAGAGGAGGCATCGTTGAAGATATCGGGCTCAACGTGGGGAAATTTGTCCTGATAAGCAGTAGACGGACCACTTTAATTGATAACCTGCCGTGGAATTTGGAGTAGTTGGAGGCGCATAGGGTAGGGAGTGGTGGGTTGGAGTATTCTAGTTCATGCGGATGACGCGCTAAGAACTCCGAGGCGGCATCATTCCGCACCCAATACCCCCTCCCTTATCTGCTCTATCCCTTTGACCATCGTTCGGTCATACAACGTAGACACGGGTTCTTTTCCGAACTTCATACGAGACGCATAGAGATGCAACGAATGGAAAGGTTGCTGATTTCCGTTTGACTATTGGTGAAGGAAAGAACGCGCAGATAAGGGCTGCGTGTCCACTCTCCACCATATGTAAGGAACATTTGTAGGCTGCATCCTTTTCTCATCTTTGAAATTCACTCATCATGTCTATTCAAATTTCCCACCTTGCTGTAGTCCAATCCAAAGCTCTTCCACAGGGTACACCTGACTATGAGAAGAAGCGCGCCTCTATCCTCGAGGCCTTTGCGACGAAAGTACCTGCAAAGCTGCGACTGCCCGCGCAATTCTTCTCCAATCCGCCAAAGGACGTTTCCAATATACCTACGGCATGCAGTATATTGACGCCTGCCGAGATCGATATCACCGAAGAATACGATGCCGTAGGCCTTGCCGATGCCATCGCTGCGCGCAAATTGTCAGCCGTCGAAGTAGCTACGGCGTTTTCCAAGCGCGCCATCATTGCGCATCAACTGACTAGCTGCTTAACCCAATGGTTCATGGATGATGCCATTAAGAGAGCGCAAGAGCTAGACGATTATCAGCAAAAGACTGGGAAGACTGTCGGCCCACTCCACGGAGTACCTATCAGCATCAAAGAGCACATGCCCATCGCTGGAACGTACTCCTCTGGAGGATCACTTGCGAGTACATTGTTCGATGAAAAGGATTGTCTCTTGGTATCGATGTTGAGGAGCATGGGCGCGGTATTCCACTGTAAGACGAATCAGCCCCAGACCATCATGCATTTGGAGACGACATCGCATTACGGCCGCACTCTCAATCCATTCAACATCAATCTCAGCGCTGGCGGATCTTCCGGCGGTGAAGCTGCACTAGTCGCCTTGAAAGGATCGGTTCTTGGTGTAGGTACAGATATTGGCGGCAGCATTAGAGGCCCAGCAGCATTTTGCGGCGTATACGGGTACAAGTCCACATCGTACTTGCTCCCTATGAGAGGCTTCCTTTCGCACGCCTTCTCCGCCGAACTCAACGTCCTGTGCAGCACCGGTCCTTTCTGCCGAAGCCTGCAGGATATGCATCTTTTCATGACCACAGTCCTGGGCCAGAAGCCCTGGCTGCAAGATCAAAAGGTCATTCCACTGCCTTGGACGGGCTTGCAAAGCCCTGCCAAAAAGCCGTTGCGAATAGGAATTATCGAGAACGACGGCTTCATCGAACCCCAGCCACCAGTCAAGCGCGCTATAGCATGGGCCCGCTCACAACTATCCGACCCCAAGCATTCCAGTACCTTCCAAGTAAAGGCGTACACGCCCTACAAAGCGGCAGAGGCCTGGAAGAAGATCCGGCGCATGTACTGGCCCAGCGGCGGCAAACCAGCCAAAGAAGACATCATGTCCACTGGTGAGCCCGTCTTGCCCCTGAGCGAGTGGACGTGGAAAGACGCAGAAGCGCACGGCATGCTAGATGCTGAACAAGTCAATGAACTACGCGCCGACCGCGATACGTTCCGCCACGAGTTCGCCGACCACTGGAACGCACAGGAAGTCGATGTCGTTATTGGACCTGCGTTTGTTGGCCCGGCTTCAGCCCACGACAGCGCCTTTTACTGGACGTATACTAGTCTGTATAATTTTGTGGATTATCCGGGGGTTGTTGTCCCGACGCCTGTGAAGGCTAAGGCTAAGGAAGAGTATGCGAAGGGTTACAAGCCGTTGAGCGAGGAGTGCAGGCACGTGAAGGAACTTTGGGATAGCTCAGATTTCGAAGGTGCGCCGGTCAATCTGCAGGTGAATGCGAGGAGGTATCATGACAATGAGCTGTTTGGCGCGTTGGCGATGCTGAAGGATGTTCTAGAGCTTCCATAGTTAAACTGAGTACAGAGCACGTGCCTAGAATGCCAGACCTGGTCGACGTCTGTAACTACTGGACTCGTCGCAAGTGGAAGTTACACCAGTTGCAAGCTCCTGTGATGGACCGCCTGTTGGCGAAGCTGCAAGAACGTGGCGCGGTCGAAACGTTAGCGTTCATCATGGGGTCCTCATGCAGGGGGAATGAAGTGTAGGTGGCGCCGAGGTGGCTGAAAGTGGACGGTGCAGACGTGTGGCGCGTCGCTCACACGTCAATGCAGCAACATTGTCCCCTCTTACACCCGTCGGCTGCCACAGTCGCTTTTCTGCATCATGTCGCACTCATAACACCAAATTGCGCTATCAAGGCGCGTCATGGCACAAGCACATATTGCCGAGCTCAACCCAGAGCTGCCGGGGCGCGAGTCGAAGCAATTCCGGGCCACAGTCACGTTGATATGGCCATATTCGTCATCTGTACGCCAGTTGGCCTTACTTCTCGCGGAGCCAGACTTCCGGTTACGGCGAGAGAGCGGGCAGGTTAGAGCACGCTTTTCCGACGCCAGCGCAGAAGCCATTGCGACAACGGGCGTAGGAATCGGCGACGAGGTGGTCTTGAGCCTACGAGGCGCGCAGTTTGTCAAAGAGGGCCTCGTCACCACGCCGGGAAAGAGCATCGAATGGGAGCTGGCATACACCCAAACCCTTGTCATGAAGCTTTTCCGCAATGGTGCCGAGGCAGCCAGCGTCGAGCTCTTGGATGCGCCGCAATCGCCAGTACGCAAAGCGCCTGCAGCAGCTCCAACTCGGACACGGCAATACTCTTCTCCCGCCTTCTTGAAGCGTGCGCGACTTTCCGACGGACCTTTCTTCGAAGCGCCGTACGACCCTCCAGCCGACGAGACCGAAGAGGAGGGCCACGACAAGAAGCGACGGAGAAAGTCGTATCGAGATTGGAAGACATGGACATACAGTGCAAGGACTCCTTCGCCAGAGAAGGACGATGTGACCCCGGATGAAGAACTCGACATGGTCGAAGCTTCGCCTAGCCGCGCAGCCCAACTCCCTCACACTCCCGTCTCGCCTTCAAGACCGCCTCTGCTGTCTGTTGCAGCCGTACCACTACGTCAGGAAGGCACCGAAAGGGAAGAACCCCAGACGTCGGTAGAGAAGGCTGTTTCGCCACTACAAGACGAGGACACAAGGAAGAGTGACGCCGACTACCACGACCTCTATGCAGACCCGGACGAGCATCCGCCATCCGATGCCCAGTACGCTTTTGGAGGTGATACCGAAGTAGATACCGAGGCGAACACCGAGGAGGAGGGCCCTGTACAAGGAGAAAACGAAGGGATCAGTATGAGCATGACCAAGGCAGACGAACAGGCCGCGACAACAACAACACCTACCTTGTTCGGCGCCCCGAGAATCGCCATGCCTCCCCCCACATTGTCCGCCTTTCAAACCGATCTCCAAGGTGCTGCCACTGTGGGCCTCTTGACCCCTATCGGTAAAGAGCCTGCAAGTCCAACCCTTCGGCCCCAAGACTCTGCCACCCTACCATTCCCATCGCCCTTCCCTGGGGAGCCTGAAAACAACGCCACATCTTATTTCGACCACCATGTCGTCAGCGAGCAGACCATAGAGGTGGATACCGGTGGTAAAAAAGAACAGAGCCTACCCAGTGAAGCAAGCTATATTGGTGAGGCCTCGTTCTTTAGTTCGATGGGCTCATCAAAAGCGTCGGTATTCCATCCGAATCATGAGTCGGCCTTTACCCCTGTGCGTTTTACTTTTGGCATGGATGGTACTGGCTTCTCGCGTCCCATGGAGCTGTCGTCGCCACCGCCTGAAGCACCGTCAGACAACGACCAGGATGCGGAGCCAAAATATTCAGCCTCAGTCTTTATGGCGGAAACTAGTGTTGAGGTGACTGCCACAAAAGTCCTTTCAATCCCCCACCACAAAGTAGAGGTCCAGACTGTGGATGAACCTGTGCAAGAAGCGACCTCGGCAAACAAACAAATCACCACAGGGGACTCCCGAGATCCAGATGTAGTAATGCTTGGCTCAGTGTCGGATAAGGAAGAATTGGACCAAACATCCGCCAAAGATGTGGTACAGCCGTATACTAATAGGCAGCCTGAGAGCAACGCTGAGGTTGGCCCCGCGCAGCCCGTAGATCGTCGCCCAAAGAGTCCTTCCCAGCAACAGGACCGGAATCAAGACCAGTCCCAATCTACGGATCTTGGCAGCAATAGTGAGTTTGTAAATCTGGATTTTGCGACTGGAATTTCCAATGCCATTCAAGTACCAGAGGAGCGAATTGTCACTCACACGCAGTCTCAGGAACCGGAACCTAGTGCAGATGTTGTTCAAATGGTACCACTTCTCTCAGTCAAACATCCATCTGAATCCATTTTAGAAGCCACCGATGAGTATCTGCAAGATACTTTCCCAATGGGTCATATCTCGCATGCGTTCGAGGCTGAACAGCAAGTCGAGCTAGAGCAACATCCGGATGTCAAAAAGGAGTCGATAGAAGATGATGCAAGGTTACAGTTAGATGAATTCATCGCTGAAGGAGCATACGAGAATCCCAGTACATCTGCCAAGCCTACAGGCAAGGATTCTGTGACCGCACCTGAGGAGGACCATACAATGGGTGAAATGCAGACCGTGGATGTACCGCCTACTGTAGCTGCTAACAACACAAAATCAAAGGCCAAAGCCCCAACATCACCAACGCCCGACGCAGCGTCTGTTCCCTACCTCACTACGCGTTCGACGCGATCTCGCGGCTCCTTGAGCTCTGTCGCTCGTTCAGTTATCTCCCCTCCTCGGACTCGCAGTCGATCGGCGATATCACCATCTCAAACGGAAGCACATGATGCACTCTCTGCCAGTCTTCAAACTTCTCCGAGCAGACACCTTGATCCAGCTTTTCTCAAAAGTTCTGAGGAAGGTGCTAGTTTCGAACGTTTTGGGTCGTCTACGCGTCCATCTGAAGAAACTGCGAGCTTGCGAGCTTTGGACTCTAGCCGTCCTGCAAAAAATTCTGCTGGGAACGAAGACAACAAGGATGGCGAGTATCTTTCAAATACGGATACAGGCTTGAGAATGAGATCAGGAACCAAGACCGAACGGAAGAAGCTCAGTTCGAAGACAGTCGTCGAGGCTGGGAGTAGTCAGGCCGCTATACCCGAAACAGACTCAGGTCAGCCGGCAGCTAGTAGTCCTAGTAGACGGTTGCGTTCAACAGGCCCAATCGATCCCGCAGCCCAGAGCCTTCGCAATGTGCGGAGAACAAGAGAACAAGTATACAATCTCTCTGAACCCCAGGAGAGCGCGGGGACCGGAGAAACTTATGCGCAGGCCGATGGAAAGCCCAACGAAGACCCGCCTCACGGTGAAGATGGAGGTGAAGGCAGGCAGAAAGCTCCATCGCAAGATACCACGGTCGATGCCGACAAGACTTTGCGCAACTCACCAGCTTCGGATGCCCACGCTCGTCCCGGGGTTAATCGAAAAGCTGGCATGCAAAGTAATAGGCCCATGACACCGGAAGCAACACAACAAACCAACATAGAATCGCAGTCTAGCTCCACCGCCGCGCCCGCAGGACAGAAGTCGTTGCCAACACAGCTCATACAAACTACATCCACAGGTCTTCGCTCTATCCAGACCGACCATGACACGGAGCATGTCACAACCGCCTCACCGACCACCAGAGCCTTATCTGCAACTAAGACAACGCCCGGTCGGCGTACAACGGCCAGAGACGCCCCATCCACCACCGCACTCGACACCGCCGCACCAGACCAACCATCAATCGGCCTGTCAACCCCACTATCCTACTATACCCCCCTAAAAGACCTGCTCTACTTCCTCAACCGCTCCAGCCAATTCCATCCTCCAGCGGATTCGTTCCCCGACATACTCGCCCTCGTCACCTCTGCAACAAGCTCGCCGGAGAAGGCGAAAAAAGGACCAAAACACTGGTTTACCACGCTCCACATTACCGATCTCTCTCTGTGGTCCCCACCCACCGCCCAAACAACAACAACAAAAGCATCAACACCAACGACAACAACAGTCCAAATCTTTCGCCCCTACGCCACCGCCCTCCCGGAAACAGCGCCAGGCGACGTGATCCTCCTCCGCGCGTTTACCGTCAAGAGCCTGCACAGACAGCCCATGCTCATCAGCCAGGACGAGAGCGCGTGGTGTGTGTGGCGGTGGGCTGGGAAACCGGTTTGGGGAGCCAAGAGGGGCGCGTTTGGCGAGTTAAGGGCGCGAGAACACATTACAGGGCCGAGTGTAGAAAGGGGCGAGGGCGAGTGGAAGGAAGTGACGAGATTGAGGCGCTGGTTTGTGGAGAGGGTCGAGAGTGAGTTGAGGGAGAGAGAGGAGAGTGGGGTTCAGACTAGGAGTAGGGGTAAGGGGAAGGGTATGGAGTAGAGGGGCGTGAAAAAGGGGAGGGGGGCGAGAGTGCTGCTAGGCGTTTTTGTAGGAAAGGTTCTTTGGGTTTGGGTTTTGGTATTGGAATCAACTGCAGCAACACTCATGCAAGTCTTTGGTTGCAGAAAAAAAGGTAGTCGTCGAAGAGCTGTGTACTCGCACCATTGTATCAACATCACGTTTAGAGCAAGGAGACATCTCTTGAGATCATTCATGTGTCTCATTGGTTTCTACCGTTAATGTATCCCTAGTTCATGTGATCATATCTTCATAGCTCAGCCCACATGTACGTGAACTACATGAACTCAAAGTAGCCCTTTTTTCGCCAAAAGTAAAGAGATATACGCAGCTACCAAACTTCCCAGAATACCACGCAGTAGTAATTCCAGTCAGCCCTTCGCTACCTTTCCCCTCCTGTTCCGCTACTCAAAGCTCACTCCTTCGCTTCCATGGTCCCACAGTCCATCTCATGGTGAGAGAATATAATCTATTTCTCGTAAACCCAGTCGTGCTGAGCAGACTTCCAGCTCTGGACCTCGCCGTCCTTGAACCAGAGGGCAATCTCCTTTTGGCCGTTCTCAACAGAGTCGGAACCGTGGCAGACGTTGCGGCCTACGTCGAGGGCGTAGTCACCACGGATGGTGCCGGGGGCGGAGGCGAGCGGGTTGGTGGCACCGAGGATGGAGCGGCCGGTCTTGACGGCGTCACGGCCCTCCCAGACCATGGCGCAGACGGGACCGGAACCCATGTCTGGGTAGTGTTAGTGTAATGCCTTTCGGAGTTGTGATGATGCTCGGGACATACAGGCAATTAGACCGGGGAAGAAAGGCTTGTCGCTCAGATCGGCGTAGTGCTTCTCGAGATGCTCCTTGGAGGGAGTAACCAGCTTGATGGCCGCGAGCTTGAAGCCACGGTTCTCGAAGCGGGTGATGATGGGACCAATGAGGCCGCGCTGTTTTGGGCAATGGTCAGCATCGTGTTGTTTACTTTTTTTTGTTGGGAACCCCGCTCGCCGCTCAGCAATACAGTTGCCCTTGACAGCTATAGAGAGCGATTGTAGGGTATAATTTGGTTATGGCTTACCTGGACGCCATCAGGCTTGACAGCAATGAAGCTGTTGCTTCCTGTCAGTATACTTCACACCGCCCTCTATCTAGCCCTCCTATTCCGAATATGAACGTACGTCTGTTCGGTAGTCATTTTAATGTTGGATTGACTCTGTTCTGCTCTATTCACGGCGTTAGGCAACGGCCCCTAAGATCAATAACAGACGGGTGAATGATACATACCTGAATGGAGTTGGAGAATGGGAAAGGAGATCAAGAAAGAAGACCGACGAGTAGCTGGATTTTTTGAGTGGTGGGGTAGGGGCTGGCTGGCTGCGGCCTTCGTTGTCTAGTGGGGTAGTGCTGCATAAAGTTATGCCTAATTTGTGCAAGCTCACTGGACCCTGACCTTGGCACCGTCTCAAAGTCCACATGGCATCTTGAGCGTCGAGGGCTGGTTTGAATTGATGATCATCCAGGCTGGCTTCAGATTCCTGTGCAAAGAGCTGCCTGTCATGATCACTTTACGGGAACGGCCTCCCCGGTGGACGGCTGTGTTGTTCTTGCTAGCGTTGTTGTGTTGCTTAATCGACCCAGCTGGTACGTAGCTCACCCCAGCTCCATGGATCGTCCATAACTGTCAATCATCTTCATCTCGTGTATCTATGTAGCTTGTAGATATAGGCTAACAGCGGCCAGTGTCTGTAAAGCACGAAAACTTCAAGAAATGCGACCAGTCTGGCTTCTGCAAGCGTAACCGCCAGTACGCCGATGTCGTCGATGGCTCTCAGTCCCGGAGCTCGCCCTATGTTCTCGATCCTGCCTCGATAACCTTCGACAATGGGCAATTAGATGCCATTGTCCTCAAGGAAATCAAGCAAGGCGCAGAGAAAGCTCGCTTACCGCTTACCGTCACTTTCCTCGAAACCGGCGTCGCACGCGTTACCCTTGATGAAGAGAAGAGAGCCAAGGGTGACATTGAGCTACGCCACGATAGCAAGGCGAGGAAAGAGCGATACAATGGAGCTTCTGAGTGGATCCTTGTTGGAGGACTGAAGCCTTCTTCAGGCGCTGCGTTCAGCCCAGAGGCTGAGGATGGATACACCAAGGTCGTTTACGGAAAGGGTAGCAAGCACCAGGCCATCATCCGACACCAACCATTCGGCATCGAGTTCCAGAGGGATGGCGAGACTCAGGTCAAGTTCAACGAGCGTGGCTACTTGAACGTTGAGCATTGGCGGCCAAAGATTGAGGTGCCTGAGCAGGAGAAGAAGGAAGGCGAAGAGCAAGCGAAAGAAGAGGACAAGGCTGTACAAACCCCAGAAGACGAAAGCACCTGGTGGGAAGAGAGCTTCGGCGGTAACACCGACAGCAAACCGAGAGGTCCCGAAGCTGTTGCATTGGACATATCCTTCCCGGGTTACTCGCACGTCTTCGGTATCCCAGAGCATGCGACAAGACTTTCTCTCAAGACCACGAGGTAGGAGCTGCATTACCACGCGTGAACATTGTGACTGACCTATTACAGAGGCGGCGACGATGCGTACAACGAGCCCTACCGCCTGTACAACGCCGATGTCTTCGAATACGAGATGGACAGCCCTATGACTCTTTACGGCGCTATTCCCTTCATGCAAGCCCATCGCAAGGGCTCGACTGTCGGTGTCTTCTGGCTCAATGGAGCTGAGACCTGGATCGATGTAACGAAAAAGAAGAACACTGCAAACCCGCTGGCAATGGGAGTTGAGGGCCACACTGATACACAGACCCACTGGATGTCTGAAAGCGGTTTACTTGACGTCTTCGTCTTCCTCGGGCCAACGCCCCAGGATCTCACTCGCCAGTACGGTGAACTGACCGGTTACACTGCCATGCCACAGTCTTTTGCCATCGCCTACCATCAGTGCCGATGGAACTACGTTACTGACGAAGACGTCAAGGATGTTGACCGCAGATTCGACAAGTTCAACATCCCGTATGATGTTATCTGGCTCGACATTGAATATACACAGGAGAAGAAGTACTTTACATGGGATCCTCTCACCTTCCCAAACCCCGAAGGCATGCAGGAACAGCTTGACAAGCGCGATAGAAAGCTCGTTGCTATCATTGATCCTCATATCAAGAACACTCATGACTACCCCATCATTGACGAGCTCAAGAAGAAGGATCTAGCTGTCAAGAACAAAGAGGGCAACCAATACGAAGGCTGGTGCTGGCCTGGGTCCTCCATGTGGGTGGACTGCTTTAACCCGGCTGCTATCGACTGGTGGAAGGGTCTGTTCAAGTATGACAAGTTCAAGGGCACTGCCCACAACACCTTCATCTGGAACGACATGAACGAGCCATCTGTGTTCAACGGTCCCGAAACGACTATGCCCAAGGACAACCTGCATCATGGTAATTGGGAGCACCGCGACGTGCACAACATCAACGGCCTTACTTTCCACAACGCAACATACCAGGCTATTACCGAGCGCAAGAAGGGTGAAGTCCGCCGTCCTTTTATCCTCACCCGAGCCTTCTACTCCGGCAGTCAACGCACCGCAGCCATGTGGACTGGCGACAACCAAGCAGAGTGGTCTCATCTTGAGGCTTCGATTCCTATGGTTCTTAACCAAGGTATCTCTGGTTTCCCTTTCGGCGGTGCGGATGTTGGAGGATTCTTCGGCAACCCAAGCAAGGAGCTCCTAACCCGCTGGTACCAAGCCGGCATCTACTACCCATTCTTCCGCGGTCATGCTCATATCGATACTCGTCGTCGTGAGCCCTACATTGCTGGATCACCCTACACTGAGATCATCACCCAAGCTCTCCGTCTGCGGTACCAGCTCCTTCCTGCTTGGTACACGGCATTCCACGAGGCCCACACATCCGGTGCCCCAATCATCCGTCCAAACTTCTGGACTCACCCTGATGATGAGGCTGGCTTTGCAATCGACGACCAGCTTTACCTTGGCTCTACGGGACTTCTCGCCAAGCCTGTGACAAAGGAAGGTGCCGACAGCGTCTCTGTCTACATCGGCGACGACCAACCCTACTACGACTATTTCGACTACACTACATACAGTGGCAAAGGACACCACACTGTCCCTGCCCCTCTCGAGAAAATCCCTCTCCTTATGCAAGGTGGAAACATCATCCCCCGCCGTGACCGTCCCCGTCGCTCCTCCGGTCTCATGAAATACGACCCCTTCACTCTCGTCGTCAATCTCGACAAAGACGGCAGCGCCGCAGGAACCCTCTACATCGACGACGGCGAAACTTTCGACTACGAAATGGGCGCTTCCATTCACCGCCGCTTCTCCTTCGACGGCACCCGCCAGATCCTCACTTCCTCCAACCTCGACTCCAGCCAGCGCACCATCAAATGTGAAAAGTACCTCAAGACCATGGAGAAGGTGCGCGTCGAAAAGGTTATCGTCGTTGGTGCGCCCAAGGCTTGGGCAAGTAAACATGAGGTCGTTGTTATGCAGGAGGGTGAGAAAGAGACGCAGAGGAGGAAGCCTATGCCATTAGAATTTTACCCTGCCCAGGGCAAGAAGGCGGCGTATGCGGTTGTAAGGGATCCGCGTGTTTATATTACGAGGGGGTGGAAGATTGATTTTGCGGACAAGGGGGTCGGACATGAACATCATGGTCATGAGCACTGAGAGAGTGATGGATTAGGCTGGACCGAGTAGAAAGAGCGAGCATTGGCGCGGAGAAGTTGCTGCGTTTCTGTGTGATGTATCAGAAGAATGCTTCTGATAGGATGGATACAAGTGTAGACTGATATGATGACATGTAGCATACGAATTAGAGTCAGAACTTTTGAATTTGATCTAGACTATATGTGAAGCCTCCTTTTTCGCAATCTTTCAGAACGCCTTGCCTGTGTCGTGCTCTTTAAGTTTGCGTGAGAGACGCTATCTCCGTGTTGTTCCTGTCATGGAAGATTAAGCTCGAAAGCGCTTTCAGCAGATAGCAGGGCGGTTTCAACAATGTCAAGTTCGTAATCCAAGTCTAACAATTGTAAAGAAGAGGGTTCTTCGCGAACCCCAAGAACTCTCAAACCTGCAGTACTCTTTGCGAAGAGAGCGGTGATGCCATAGATGAACATGTCAAGGGGCGGCAGGCATGTGTAGTGTCGCGTGGTGGGAGGCGTGAATGGGGGGGGGGGGTTTGAATTGC
>LR132539.1:0-20210 GCA_900634815.1 Paradendryphiella salina | reverse complement strand
GCTTGTTGGAAAGTCTGGTAAACCTACTCCTAAGTTCTGTTGAGTGTGTGCATACTTGATGTACCAGAGAAGTTTCAAGTACTTGGCGATAGTTACTTGGTCGGTCGCGGCGGCTCCGGTGGCGTTGGCATATATATTCGCGAACGAAAATGTTATGCCAGCATTTGGTGAATGTTTCGATGTTCGAAACAAGACGCATAGAGTAGATTTCCTGGTTGCGGTCGTCGGCATCTTGTTCGTATTAGCACTCAACATCTGGTGCGATCTGATCCTGACATTCAGCTACCCAGGGTATTAAGGGTCATCCTCGCTTGGTGAGAAGATAGTTGACTGATTCCTGCAGGAGTTCGGTATGTACCCCACTAAGGGTACTGTAGGACTTGGGCCATCTCGTAATTCTGGAAGACCTAGAGCTTGGATAAAAAGCAAAGAGCGCTACACAATATTTAAAGCAATTACATGGACAAGCGGTCGAGGTACCACCGAGTGTCTTGCTTGATGTGTTCGGTATGGGTTCAATGAGGCTTCGTGCGGGGTGTCGCGCTAGCTGATGACCTCGTTCACGCCAAGATGATGTTTGACGTCATTGCATCACTCACAGAGACCCACCTCCAGCGAAGCAACTAAGACACATGGATTTTGGCGATCATACGAGGACACGGATAAAAATAGAATTAGAACATGACTAGACGTCTGCTTCGTAAACTTTTAGGGTATTATTGTAAGCAGGGGGTGGTAGTAGTATGGGGTCTCATGTATGAGTGTATTATGTCTGTGTAGCTGTTTCTTCATCTGTGTAGATGTGTGTATTTACAAGTGTGTGTCTGAGCTCTTAAGTGGTCGAACGCATTAGTCATGGCTGTAGGGTAGCCATGTGATGTGGTCCTAGGCTTACAATTATAGGTATGTGTAACAACCAATTGTACGTTATATGGTCGATGTGCGACTCATCCCAGCTCTGGCGAACTATCTCAATGTGATTACAATTATCTCTTTCCTTAACGCGGTCCTTGTAAGGGGCTACGCCCAAGAGATCCACTTCTCAGTGCTAGGCTCGTACGAGGCCTAGGAATGTAACTATAAGAAGGAGCCTACGCAGTCGCACGACACCTTTCTTCCTTAACTTACTTCTCTTGTATAATAGGCAATAGCATACTTGTTAGCAGGCTTCCTTCCGCCCGTAACAGTTCTTAACAACGAGCGCAAACAAGAAAATTTGGGCAGCAGCTTGTAGTCGAAGGCGCTGACAATCCGCAATCGTGTAACAACGCATTGGCCACATTGACGAGACAACTCCGATCGACCCTAAGAGCCCCGTTCGTTTACTACTTTGGGTATTATCGACGACAAATCAGGATCGGAAATACGTCGCACATCCTAGGCGGCGGAAGTCGCAAGCTAATGAATAGACAGGCTTGGTAAAATTCCCGATACTGGTATCATGTAGCCGTCTCGCTACTGCGTCTATTCCAAGCCGATGCGATATCAATGTAGCCGTCTTGCCAGACGCCTCCACGTCATCTTCAATCATTTTTACCCACATTCCTTAAGGACCTCATTACCATGTATCCATCCTCCGTGTGCGCCAGATCACAGCTCTGCTACCTCGAAGAACTGGCGCTTGATGCGCTTAGGCTTTACCACGTTGAGGCCGTGCTTGATACAGTTGCCACAAAGATCCGCTCCATCTCATTCCATGGTCTTGGTGTAGCACAGTGTGCAATCGACATTGGGTTTGAGAAGCGAGAGCTTGGCTCTCTTCGGGTTGAGAGCACGAGTACTATAGCAAGGATAACGGGAGGTCCTGACAACGACATTGCCTTTTGTAGACAGGGTATATTGGTGACTTACCTTGCGTCTTCGTCAACGGCGTCAGCATGCGTCTTGCGCTTTGTCTTCAGCCTCTGTATAGAAACAGACGTTTTCTCTTACAGTTCCTTAAGGAACACGATTTCTCGGTCCATGCCTTTCTTCTCCGTCAGTCACTCCCTGCGCCTTCCTTCCATGAGACTCGCCTTCGGCCATGGGCGCGATCTATTGCTCAAGCAATCTACACTTTTCCCACGCCAGGTATGCCTCTTCCTAAAACTTGCCCTAAGCGTTGTACTGCAGGTCTGCTCACGCTCCGTGTTCCCTGCTCTCGAGGTCCGAAGACCTAGTCGTGACGCTCCAAATAGAGTGAGAACTGCATAGCCACCCGGCACTCGCTGACGCTGCCGGATCAAAGCGTAGAGGCATCTTCGGAAGGGGGTTTGTGGATAAGCAGGCTGAGTCGAATAACGCAGGTATCTGGCTGAGTAAAAAAGAAGAGAGGATGAAGGGGATGCGGCAGTGGCCTTATATTTGCCTGCAGGGAGGGGTTCTTTCCGCCAAGCAGAGCCGTAGATCTGTCGATTGGGTCACATTCGCGGGGCCTGGTGGTGATGGTGAAAAGGGAAGGTCGAGGACCCGCTACGCCCGCGATGACGCACCTGAGATATATGACACATGAGCGACGTGGACCCAGTAGTTGATGAAAATCAACACTGTGAGAGATGCGGATTTAGTGACAGGGTGCGTTACCATCGACGGCCAGGGTAGAAGTGGATATACGAAAACAGGCGTTAATCATCACGAGAGTACTAGATGCAGATGCAGAAGGAGTATTTTAATTACCGTGCAACACGCTCACCTCCAGCCTGATGTCCTATTTCATCCATTATCCAAATGGACACTTCAAAAGTGTTCCTTGGCATCAACAAGCCTCCTCCCCTCCACAAACGCCCTAATCTCATCAAAATTCCGACAAACATGCACTGCTCCTGTGCCATCCGTCCCGGGCGCATACTTGAAGCGCGACGTCTGCGCCTGGCCCTCTAGTGTAGTGTCGCTACAGCACAAGAGCGCGTTGCGCAAATAGTTACAACAATGGTCATTGTGCCACATGGCACTCTCATCCACGGTGAAGTCTTTGTTGCGGATCTGCATCACGAGCTTGTCCATGAAGCTGGAGAGGTGCATGAGGCAGTGCAGTTCGTGGAAGACGGCGACGGTGTAGACTTGTTTGCCGGGGGCGTGCGGGAAGTGCATCGGTGGGGGGAGGGTGTGTGAGAAGTAGTCTAGGACGTGGATGAAGCCGCCGCCGCCTGAGTTTGATTAGCAGGTTGGAGAGGGAGCGGATGGGACGGTAGGTTGCTTACGAGGCAAAAGTTCGATCCATTGGTCCTTGGTTGCGTTGATGGACGCCATTGTTTTGTGGTCAGACGCATATCGCTTGTCTGTGTAGAAGATCTTCTTCTGTGCCGAGACTGCTCTAATTAGCAAATTCCTTCACTGACATAATCTGCTCGACCTGTAGCTAGAGAGAGGGCGCATTAACTTACAATCCGGAACAATTCCATTGACCTCATCCCCTATATGCAACTTAACTGGTCGATTATGAAGGATGAATAGCTCGCATGTCAGGACGGCGACTAAGAGAAAGAACGCAACAGGCCACCTGAGTAACTGGAACTTCTCCATCACGTTACAACACCGTTTCGAAGCATGATGAGCACATTCTTGCTCGGCGAGATCGTTTATCATGTTGACGTTGTTGACCTTGGCATAGTGGAAAGGTGACATGATGAGATCGAGCGGAGTCGGCAGGCGTGTCGTCGAAAGTACCGGAATTAAATTTTTGGAGGATGCGTGTGCGAAGAAAGCAAGAAGATAACAAAGAATGCCCTGTACTTCGGTAGGAGGTAGCTGGAGACCATGTAGTCCGCATCGACTCTCATGTCAGGGGGATCAAGCTTTCCGTATCTCGTCTTACGTAGACACGCATGCGACCCGTCCGAACTAAGCCACATCCTTTTTCACCACAGCTATTCAACCCCAATTGTGGTAATTCATCGTGGAGTTTGTATAAGACCATTGGGGGACCTTTCGTACTAAGCTTCGTTTCGTACCTAGCTTGGAGAATTCTAACGCGATTGACTGCGCGTTATGCAAGGCGCGACGCCTGCACTCTCGGCTCCTGGGCGCATTTCCGCCACCAAGACCTCTGCGAATCTGATCTCATCTTGAAGTCTTGTCGTCTGGGAAGCTGTCCAAATAACTCTCGAGGACGTCAACCACATCTGACTGAATAGCTTTGGTCGCATTCATATCTGTGTGACCCGCATTTTCCTGCTTCTTTTTCGCCCCCACTGCTCGTCTATGCGTGCGGCTCTTGACGTGCAACGTCCAGTCATTTTCGGTAACAGCAACAGTTCCGCATGTCTCGCAAATTTTCTTTTGCCACAAATCTGGTCTTTGGCCAAGATCATACTCGCGTTTGGGTGTGAGCATCTCGGCCGCGGTAGGTGAAAGCGACGAAGGTACGGGAAGGGTCTCGCCAGCGAGGAATTTGTCAGTGATCGCGATCGCGGGCTGCACCACATCAGGATTAAATCTTGAGGTATCAGAACCATTGACCAGGAAAGTGTTGTCCTTTTGCCCCGAATTGAGCAGTGCGTTAAGTAGTTTTATGCGAATCCATTTGATTTGGCGGTTGGCGTATTGGCGCGTAGCTGCCTGTGTCTTCTCGATAGCCGCTATTTTCAACTTCTCGAGCTCCGCGTCTGACCTTGACTCGTCCGTAAGCGCATGCTGATAGCCTAGGAATTCCTTGTAGCCGATCGAAACCCAAATGCCACGAGTTTGGTCTATGCTATTACCAGTACTAGACTCATGGCGTTGGCCAAAGCTACTGAGTTCTTTTACTTCTGAAAGCAGACCTTTGACCAACATGTTGTCAACACGACCATCAAGACGTCGGTGCAAAGCGTCTTTGTTAGCATGCACCCAAAAGACCAAAGGCTGGAAGCGTAGATTCGAGCCGCTAGCGGATGTTGCACCAGCTTCCGCAGAAGAAAAGTCCTGGCGTTTGAGCTGCTGCTCTTTGTAAAGCACTGAAGCCGGCTTGCCTGTTCGCAGATATATCTCAAGCGAGCGTTGGATTTTGCGCCGTTCGTTTGGATGCCATCGATCGGCCATGACAGGGTCAACTTCCTTTAGCTTCGCAAGGAGGACATGGGTCGGTTCGTCCAATATTGGGAACTTGTCGCTATTTTCATTCAAATCCAGTGCACGCTCATCAGCGAGGGCATCTTGAAACAAGAGTGACTGTGTGTAATAGTGGGTTCCGCCAACTAGAATCGGCAGCTTGCCCCGACTTCGGATCTCGTCGATCTGATCTGGTCAATGATATGCCAATTTGGAAGTTTTGATGCGTACTATGCTCAACGCCTCGCCCACAAATCTGCCAACAGTCCATGTCTCTTCTTCTAGACCAATGCAGCCCAGGAGATGATGAGGTATGCCCTTGGTTTCATCTTGGGTGATCTTGTTGGTGATGATAGGCAGCCCGCGATACAGCTGCATCGCATCGCCATTGATGATTTCGCCATTGAAATTTCGCGCAATCTCGACTGCTAGCTGTCTACTGTGATTAGCTCCCGTTCAGTGTGACTCAAAACACATTCTTTACATCAGATTTGCCTGTTCCTGTCGCACCTACGACGATGATTAAAGGCTTCAGCGGCACTTGCGCCATTTTTAGTGAACTAAAAGGTTTGACGAAGCGCAACATGCATGCATCGATATGGGGTAGAAGAGGATGCTGCTTGGTTGCCGAAAATGCTTATAGGGTGCGGCGGGGATGCGCTTTGCCTTGTTCGTGCTAGCGTGACCCTCCATCGTGTTGTTGTCTATCTAGGTATGTAGTCGATGGTAAATCCAGCCAAGATCGAGGTCGCCATATACAAACCGATCAAGGACTTGCACCCACGGAACTTTAGCTCCACTAAATACTCTATTAGCAACATTGTCACCATTGTTCTCACCGGACCATAACATAGGATATTGTCAAGCATTAACATTTCTTTCAACTTCTACTCGCCCATTTTACCCCATACACCTCTTGCTTATACCCACACCCACACCTCATAGCTCTCTCTAACCGAGACAAAGAAACACCCTAAGCACCCCGTCCACCCCTCTCATCCTGCATCCCAATCGCCGGATCGGGAGCCTCAGGAAACTCCTTCTTAGCCTGCGCCTTACCACCCGCCGAGTCCTTTCGTTCCGTGGCATGGCCACCATTGCCTTGATTATGTGCGCTACTATATTGTATCAGCCAAATGATGAGCTCTTCAAAACCCATTGTTCCATGCAATTCTCACTCGTGCATTTCCTGCATTTCCTGCATTCCTGGCCTGGATCGCCGCGCTATCTAATGTGTACATGTATGTGTGTACATGTGCGTATGGGGGGTGGGGGAAACTCACTCCATACCCGCTTCAGCGTTGGCTTCTTGCACATTATGCGTATCGCCCTGCTTCACCTTCTCCTGCACCGCGTGCGGGCTATCTGCCTCGTATTTATCCGTTTTGGTCTTCGAGTTCGTGCTTCTGTTGTTCGGGTACTGCTCTACGCGTCTTGAGGCTGTGAGCGAGAAAGCGCGGGAGGTCGATGGGGCAGAGCTGAAAGGTCGTGGGGACCGAAGCATGGTTGTGCGGAACATATTTTCGATGGTCGTCTGTTTGAGGGAGTAGGATGATGAGTGTTGGATAGGTAAGTGTGACTGGGCGGGCGCGCAAAGTAGACGTTGTTCAATGGGAGACTGATCGCGGATGGAGTTTTGACAACGATAATGATGATGATGTCAATGTTAGTCTGGGAACTGTGCGTGCAGAATTGTCAAATTGGGACGAGAACCCGCGGTACGAATGAGCGAATACCACATGACGCGTTTTTTCTGGTACTCTTTTAACCTAAACTGACACAAGATGATGATGTATGACGCTTTCGATCCAAGTGCCTGGACAGGGATAAAGAAGGTCATAGCTTTTTGCATCGGCGCTTTACCCGTCTGGTATCTCGACGGTCTACCCCTCCCCCACATTTTGGCGATTTGAGCCTCGTCGCGGGACAAAGTTCGGGTCGGGTTGGCATTTTGCGATTCGCCCGCGACATTTTTTTTAGTTTGACAATCTGTCTGATGAGTATTCGCGGGGAAGCTTAGCTGAAATTCGTTACTTGTGACTTGATCGACGCGTCTCCCACATTCCTACTTCCCGTCCAATAGCTATCTATCCACTGCGCAAATCCCCCACACAAGCCGTCGCATCGCATCGCAACGTCAAAGTCCCCGGCACGCCCCCCGCGCAACCGCACAACATCATGTCCACAACGCAAGACTGGAAGCAAGAAGACTTCCCTTGCACACTGTACGCATCCCATCTAGCCAATGAATCAGCTGACCAGACCCAGCACCCTAACCGTCCCCTTCCCAACCGCCCGCCTCGCCAGCGCAGCCCATCGTACCCTCACCGTCGACGCCGAGCTCTCGCCCTTAGTCCGACGCTCGTTTACGCTCACTACGCCCCCACTACCACCGTCGCAAGCACAAGCACAGCTACAACCACAACCATCTTCACAGCCACAGCCACAACCACACTCACCCGGCGCCGCCAAAGAAGGCTCTATCCTAGTAGTAAATTACGCCGCGACCACAAACCGCATGCTACGTGTCGCCGTAAACGGTTTCATAGAAAGCGTGGGTGTGGTGTTGGGTGTGATGCGCGATTTAGACGTCGATGTTTTGTATGAAACGACTAAAGAAGGGTTGGAAGGGGTGCAGGGGCTTGACAATGGGATAACGGGGTGAAGGGAGAGAGGGGTGGAGGCGGGTCGTGGAGATGAGATTGGATTAGGGGTAGTGGGATGTGATGAGCAGGGTATGCGAGATATGAGAAGTGAAGGTTGGCAAAAAGATGAGTGGAGCACACGAGTGTTGGGGTGAGAGGAAGACAGAAAGACGGATGAGGTGGCGGGCTGTG
The DNA here is from genome assembly GCA_900634815.1 of Paradendryphiella salina. NCBI lineage: Eukaryota > Fungi > Ascomycota > Dothideomycetes > Pleosporales > Pleosporaceae > Paradendryphiella > Paradendryphiella salina. The sequence continues at coordinate 12,366 of LR132539.1, read as the reverse complement.
ACATGCGCATGTCGTGCTGCCGGTATGGGGGAGGTGGTATGCTTACGAACCACGCAAGCAGAGGAAGACATGCATGCGGTGGAAATCCGGGCACCCGAAAAGGGGCTGAGTGCAGGCCAGACATGTATATCAACTCACCATGTCCAAGCCCTCCAACGTTATGCTGGAGTCTACAAGTCCCTCATGTCCTAATATCGGATCCAGATGAGTAAATGGTGACCTTTTCCACTCTATCCTTCCCAAGACTCCTTATCAACTCTCTTCGCCGGCGGTCCTTCACTAGCCTTCTCTCCCTCCTCTTCCAGCTTCCTCTTAGCGGCCGGCTTCGTCCCTCGAGACCCAGCCATATCCGCAGTCGGCACCGTGGGCGGCGCATTCAAAGCCTGTGCTGGCGGACCACCAGGCGGCATCGGCGGGTGTACACCACCATCCCTGATCTCGAAACCGTCCATCTTCTTCTTCCTCCATTGCTCCTTGATCTTGAGTCTGACGAGTTCGCCCGTTGTGCGCGCATCCTCGTAGCTGTCGTGGCCTGCAGCACCGCCTTGCTGAATCTCTTCCTGGAGGTGATCTCGCGCAAGTTTGCGTAACCCGAAGCGCATGGGTAGGCCCTGGCGTGTTGGGTAGAGGATGACAGTATCGACTATAAGGGGATGGATGAGACGGATGGTGTTGAGATCGTTTTCGAGGGCGTGGCCTACGACGGGAGTCTCTGGCGAGACATGGGAGAGGAAAAGATCTCGCGCCATGTAAGGCGATTCCACAATACGAAGATCTTTGCGGACAGGCTTGGGGCTAGCTGGGTCATATGGCTTTGCGTTGACGAATTGCTCTCGTGAGATGCCTGAGAAACGAGTGTTGAAGTCTAGGATCTGGCCCAGTGGACGGACGAGGACATCGACGAGCGGCTTGTGCTGCGGCCATGATATTACGGTAAGACGAAGCATCTCCAGGCCGTTGGTGGTATAGCCCATCTCACAGTCGAAGGCTACGGCTGAGGATTCCGGAACCTTGTCGTTTTCGGGTGTCTCGATAAACGGCATGATGAGAGATAGCCTTTTCGAGTTCTTGACGTTGAAGACATGACTGTCGTGGGTACTGCAACCTGGCGACCCTACCTCGGCGTTACAGCACGTCATTTTCTTCATATCTGTCGCATCCCTTGTCTTCTTAGGATAAAGGACCCTGCCCCAATGATATTTGCATTGCCCTCCACTTGTAAGGGCTCCATCTTCATTTCGGTCTGGGAACACCTGAAACCGTGTATTACAGCGGTCGCATTCTTCCCAACCAGCGGCTGCCTTAAGCGCTAGACGTGTCTCAGTCAAGTCTGTTGGGTTTGGTAGCTTAGTGACATAACCAAATGCGTCCAATTTACTCTGGTCGCACTTGAGCGTACGCAGGAACGTGATCTCATCTTCCGAGTTCAAGCCTGTGTCCACCCTCTTAGGTGGTGGCTTTTTCGACGGCTCTCCGTTCTCCATGGCTATAGCTGCTCGCCTTTCCCTGACCCAATCTTCTGGCGTGAAGCTCTTGAGTTTTACTAAACGCTGCTTAAGGATGTTCTCGTATACCGACGGATTCGATATAGCAATGCGTTCTTCTTCGTCAACGGCTAGTTTGTTCAGTTGATTGGAATTGAGATGTAGAGCTTTGATCTCGGGCTTGATCGCTTTGAGAAGTTTGTCGTTTTGTGCTTTCATGTACAAATGTAGCGCCTTCAATAGTGCCACTCGTTTAGTGAAGGTCGCAGGGTCTTTGTTCAGTTTTCGCGGAACCAGCGAGACTGGGGTGTCGGGATTAACGATAGTTTTGGCTGTCGCAGCCATAGGTGGCGGTGATACCGGGCAAGTGGCAGATCGCAACGATGCTGTCAAGGGTATTGTTTCAGGAGCTAGCTTCGACGGGGGTGCGCTGGCGGGTCCTGCTTCCTGGTTTGTTGATGGTGCCTTGCCTTTGGACATTTTTGACCCAACAAAGGCTTTGGGATCTGCCTGGCGTGGTGCAGGCGTGGCCTGCTCGACCGGTTGCTTTGCACTGTCGTCGATTTTGAGACGCTTTGCAACTGGCTCGGAATCATATGTCGCTGTTACTGGAGATTGAATGCGTTGTCTGTCAGGTGATTTTGTGGCATCATGACTGAATATGCAATGGGGTAAGGCGCAATTTGCACCTGAAGGACATGCAATGTTGCCAAAGCTTCTGTAGGCAGGAATCGAAGGCCACATGGTTGTTATGCTCGTGGATGCTTTACCGTGAGTACGTACATGTGCGGTCTAGATGGTGCACGACCTACCAAAAAGCTTGGTTGTGTTGCTGTCAAGCGCGTGGGCGCGCTCAGCTATCAGCTAAACTGAGTCCCGAATCAGATTCAGCAGCGCTCTTGTTTGCGCGATGAAGCCGACAAAGTAGTATAGAGTGATAGAAGAACGAGCAACGCTTTGAGGGGCAACAACAGTGATTAGACACAGGTGACAGGTAGAAGAGGCTTGCGCGCGCCAGCAAACGCCTTCGAGCTTCGATCGAGGATTAGGGTTGTGTTCACTCCGGATGAATTGATGGCGAGTGCGTTCACAAGGCGTATTCGCAGTCGCTCAGAGATAAAGACGCGCTCTCTGATGAAGCCAAGTGCAATCACTCGGTGAAGGCGAGAGTCGAGCTGCAGTGTGGTGATGCGCGCGTCTCCGCCCTGCAGGCTTAGTCAGGTCCCAGATGGCGCTAAATGCAGGGTCCATGGGCGGGCGAAGTTGCGATCCCCGATGCCGTCCTTAATTCCGTCATGACGCCGTGATGCAAGTAATCCGGACCTCTATCTCGCCCGTTATCGCATGTTTACTACACGTGTCTCCCACGATTTTGTGATTGAAACATCCCTGCGCATCTTTGCGCGAGTCTGAAAAAGAAAAGTGTCGTCGTGTTACTGAAATCTCATACTATTGGTGCTCGTCGAGGCCGCAGATGACAGTTGAGCCGGCGCGCGTATAGGTCAGGACTGCGCCATCCACAGACGACATCGGGACCGCGAGATAGTATACATACATTGCTCCCCCACTGCACTTCTTCCATCGGCAAACCTTCCCGTCTTCACCATGTCTGCATCCACTGGTTCATCTGACAGAGCCGACCACCTCTGTGTCCTCGTCCATGGGTACGTCTTCGCAGCCATGTCGCCGCCTCAATCTGCGACCCGATAAGAGCAACTGCGCTGACCACGACCAGCCTTTGGGGAAATCCCGAGCATCTCAAATATGTCAGCACTACTTTGAGCGAGAGATTCCCGGCCGACGAACTCCATGTCCTTGTCGCGACACGCAATGCCGGCAGCTTCACGTACGACGGCGTAGATACCGGTGGCGAGCGCGTCGCTGAAGAGGTCGAAGGGAAGCTAGAGGATCTGGCAAATACCGGGCATGATATCACCAAGATCAGTGTGGTAGGGTACTCTCTCGGAGGCCTCATCGCCCGCTATGCCATTGGATTACTCTTCCACCGAGGCATCTTCGATAAGATACAACCAGTGGTATGTCTCTTTTCACAGCTCGAATACGATATGCTAAGCCACGCAGAACTTCACAACCTTCGCGACTCCCCATCTCGGCGTTCGAACTCCTCTGAAAGGCTATCACAGCCACCTGTGGAACGTCCTAGGCGCGCGCACACTCTCCATGAGCGGCAGACAACTTTTCGGCGTGGACAAGTTTAGAGATACCGGCCGATCACTCCTCTCTGTACTCGCCGACCCAAAGAGCATCTTCATCCAAGCGCTCGCGCAATTCCAACACCGAAGCCTATACGCAAACGTCGTCAACGACCGGACCGTGACATACTACACTGCTGGAATCTCTCAGACGGACCCTTTTGTCAATCCAGACGCCATAAAGATAAATTATCTCGCCGAGTACAACGCTGTTATCGTCGATGGAGAGCACCCTGTGTCGCCAAAGGAGCCTGAGGAGCTACCAGCATTTTCACAGCGCTTGGCAGATGGCGCAAAGACTATGATAGGACGCGCATCAATTGTCGCCATTCTAACAGTCTTCATACCCTTTGGTGTCTCAGCCTTTCTCATCAATTCTGCTGTTCAATCGTTCCGAAGTCAACAGCGCATTCGTCTGCATGAGGAAGGTCGATCAGGTATTGACTACGCACGCTATCGGATACCGCTAATGATCAATGCGGTGCGGCGAGAGGCGGAAGGCATGTACGAGGATGCCAATCATGCACAAGGACAAGAGTATCTGAGCAGTGGAGGTGAAGAGAGTGGATCGCCCACGACCTTACGACAACGACTACAAAACGAATTGGAATCCGACGTCGACTCCATTCAAGAGCAAAAGGACAGCGCCGTTCTCAAGTTACCTACGCTAGCCCTTACCCCGGATCAATTCAAGATGATTGAAGCGCTTGACAACGTCGGGTTTAAGAAGCACCCTGTCTATATTCACAACCACCGCCACTCACACGCCGCCATCATTGTCCGCATGAACAAACCCTCTTTCGATGAGGGCAAAATTGTTGTCCAGCACTGGCTCAACAACTTCAAACTCTGATACCGCGCCATGTTCTCGTTTGGGTGTAATTTCCGTATTTACAGCGCGGCGCACGGCGTATTCTAGACGACTTAATTTCGAACACACGGTCATTTGCATGGCAATTTCCACTGGGGCAATACCCCTCACGGCTGCGAACATTTTTCTATAACGAGGACATTGGGTCGTGGTATTCCCTGCGTGAGAATACTGTAATGCAAGATCTGTCAGCACACTTTCCAAGTCTTGTGCGGCCTAGAAGAAAAAGAAGTCTCAATTCTTGCTACTTAATGCACGGTTCATTCACGAAGTCTTCTCATAGCATCTCAGACGTGCCACTAACTCCTGTTTCCATTGTAAAAGAGCAAGAAACCCGATGGTGTAAATGCCAAGACTCGCTGATCATGTATTTGCCTAGAGTCGGCAGTAAGCCGTGGAGGTAGGCCCGGTATACCCACTGTCCTCTTGGCTCCTCCCTGGAGCCCTTTAAGAATCAAGGTATCGATTCAATCTAACTTCTCATGCAGCAAAGCAATGCATCGCCTGACTTGCTAGGACTAACACGTAGAAAAGTGCATATAGCAGTGCAAGAATGTCCTCGATACTCGAGAAAAGAGCTAAAGGCTCGGGTCTCCAGTGCCTCTAATGCTCTTCAGCCCGACAGAATGCAATGTAACGCAACTTGGTCATCAGTTCTGGAGGACAGTGAGCTGGACACAAGTCCGAATGTTCAAATGTCCTGTGGATTCATCCATGCTCCACTGGATATACGGTATACAGTGCACGGTACATGCCATGCCAACACGCCATCTCTCACGTCAGTTTCTAGATAATCTGGACGAACCGAGGCTTACGGGAAGTCGCTGCAGACTCAGGCTGCTTAGGAAAATATATCAAGGTAGGGTTTTTGTTTGTCTTTTATATTCCACATTCATCGAACAACCACCAAACATCCATAATCACAGCTTGAAGCAATCTCCTCCGCTAAAAAAAAAGAGCTTCTCATGAATTCAACCAAAACAATGAAGTTCTCTCTCCCAGCCGCTTTCCTCAACTTCTCAGGCCTTTCTTCGCCACGCTCTCCATCCCCCTTCCTTCTTTCCTTGCATCAAATGCTTACCTTACAAATAGTCCCCATGCCAACATAGGCTGCTACTGCACCAGCCTCAAGGTCCTACACCCCGACGTGACTGCAAAAACGGGCAGCACTGACACTGATGGTGTGATCTATCCTGATGGCGTCGACAGACCGGGCCAGTGGAACAGCGGAGTACAGTGATCTAATTGGACTGGACTAGCACTGGACTGGATTTGGCTGGACTGGATCCGGAGTTTGAGAAATTTGGACTGGACTGGATCCGAACCCTGAATCCAGTCCAGTCCAGTCCAGTCCAGTCCAACAAGATCACTGCTCCATACACGTAGCGTGTGCTAATGTCAGTAGTTAGGACGACAAACACCAAGGGTCTGACAAGCGTCGTGCGGAGATTTAAATGACAATGACGGCAAAGGAAGATCGAATTATTTCTTCAAGCTCTGACTATGGTGGAGCAACTTCAATAACATTAGTCGGACGGGGGGGAAACGAGGCAAAGAGCTTGACTGTGCCACATGACAGACTGGTCCAATTCCAGAAAGATAATCGAAAGATTCAGACGTTGCAGCTAAGTTAACGACATCATTCTCCCGGCATATGAAGTTGCCGTACCGAACCAAGTTTTCTGTCACAATGAAGAGGGATCGTGGTGGGTAGAACGGGTGTACATTGGGTGTTGATTCCTGCTGGCTAGAGGATATAGACTCAGAATTGAGGTGGGGGTTCACGCTCTCACGTCAGCTCTGCGTTTGCGGATGCGCACAGCTATCCTTTTCTGAGGCCTCACAACACCGTAAGCCTTTTCACGCAACAGCGGCATAACAGCATCAGTCGTTTCAGGATCGCACAGCTGAATTTCCCACTCATTCAGCAAGACAACCAAAGTCGCTGTTTGCATGGCCTCGACATAGTCGGTACTTAGCACGGGGTCTTGGTGTCCGCCAAAGGCTGGTTCCAATGCCTCGAGACCTTCCAGGCTGAAGGTGCCTGTTTCTACACCACTCATGTTCTTCTGCTTATCAGGGATGAGAAAACGCTCTGCCCAGAACTCTTCCAATGGCTTCTTCGTAGTACGAGGCCGGGCTTTTGCCCATGATTTAGCGTCCAGCGCGATGTCTTGTGAGAATGCGATTGCTTTGCACCCTGCAGGAAGCGTGTAGTGCGTGTCCAATGGGACGTTTTGCCTATGACAGTGAAAGGTCATGTCTCGTGCCATACGCAATCGGCTAATTTCCCGCTGCAAGGATTTGACGAGCGGCAAAGCAGTCATATTTTCGATATTGTAAGCGTCAGCTTTCGTGGAACCTAGTTGTTTGGAGAATGCGACTGTAAGATGCCGAGCAAGCTCTGGTTTGCGCAGTATCTCAATCATGGACCAGATTGCTGGTGGAATGAGGTTTTGGTTCGAACTGCACACACCCGTTAGCATGTCTACTCTCTTTCGTCTTTGGGAACGATGCCAATGCGTACGCACCGTTGCATGATCTTGAAGAGCGCAATGGCTCGCCCTTTCCCACTGGAAACTCGGGCAATATTGTCGTCGCTTTCCTGGATGAACTTGGATCCCTTGTGTTCGTCCCAATCCGGATCGTCACTCCCGATTTTCGCAAACTCACTACCACTGTGATTTGCCTTGAACCATTTCTGAATGCCTTCTAGGATTTTTTCGAGGGCCTGTTCGTGTTCTTTCGGTTCTAGCGGATAAGGCATGTGTGGACTGTGACCCTCGAGAGCTTCTTCGTACTTCCAGTAGTCCTTTATGAAGCCGGGATATTGCCGGAAAATCGCCGAGCCAAAAAGACTTTCTATCAAACACCTGGTGAGGACCTGCTGGAAGAAGGACCAGAGATCTTCAATCTGAGTCCAACTACCAGCCTGAAACATCTTATCATTCATGTTACTCGAGAGCTTTGACGCATAGAGTTTGCAGAGGCTCGTTAAAGATGTGCCAGTTAGATATTTCTCGATGGGTAGTTCACACGGACTTTCGGACTTTTTCCGATCCACATCAACAGGGGACGTAGTGGACTTTTGGTCCTCGCGGCTCAGAATAGGATTCTGGGGTGGTATTTCTGATGCTTTTGCGGCTCTTTTGACATGCTCGGGATCGCGGAGGATGACAAAAGATTTCAGGGCCACCTTGACAGTAAACGGCGCGAAGCTGCCATATTCGTTGCTGACTTTTGTTAGCAAGTCGATGACTCAGAACATACACATAACCATACAGTAGTCTTGCAAAGTATCTCGGTGGTCCTTCCAAGGCTATGCTACATGTATGGAACACGCCAGGTACTAGATAGGGTATTGTTGGGGGTGTTTTGCCCGTCGCAACATTCTTAGAGCTTCGGAAGAAGAGAGTGGTGGTGCCATAGTAAGTCAACGCTGGAATAACAATCAACGCGATGGCAATGGTAATAAGCATGGCTAGTGTGATGAGATTAGATGGACTAAAGTTGTGGTGGTGGAAATCCGTTTCGGCCCATGCGGAAGCTAGCGGTGGATCTGGGATCAGCGTGGCGTGGTCGCGGCCGCAGCCGCTATCACATCATGTCGATTGCACATGTAGCCACCACGGTCAAGCACCAGTGTTCATGCAAAGGAATCATTTAATGCTGTTTATCTACAACAAGAATAAGCATTCCCAAAAATCACGCTACATATCACACAGGCAGATTTGCAGTGATTCCTGTGATATAATTGGGTATCATATCCAAACGCCAAAATTCCAATGCGGTGAGATTACCAAGTCGCTAGTACCTTGTCCACTTTTCTTTGTCCTTGGTTCCCAAGCCCATGCATGTCGACATGCTCATCTTCAGCCGTCGAGGGTACCTGCACATCATCAAATCTGTCCTCTACCCTTGCTGCCACCCTGATAGCTAATGTCCTCGTCTTGGCTAATTCGGGAGCAAGCGGCGCATCCTTCCATACCAAGTTTGGCTGTAGATTTTCTTTGGGCTGACGATACGGTTCGAGCAACGACAACAGCGTGCGGTACGTGTTAAGTTTGTTCTGCAGCATCTGGCGCTGGGCGGAGAGTTGTTGCAATCGGGAGACAGAAGAGAGGTATTCGTCTTGCGTCACTTGGCTGCTGCTGTCGCGGTCGTGCCATGCTGCGGGTAGTCTTGCGATGTTCTCGTCCATGGTAAGGTCGGCGTTCTGGTATAGCGCATTGGCGTCTTGTTCCTGCACATCGGAAATGGTATTTGCATCTTCTTCTTCTTCTTCTTCTTCCTCCTCCTCGTCATTGACGGGTTGCGCGCCCGAATCCCAGTATAGTTGGTCTATTTGCTCAACGACATGCTCGATCATCTGACGACTATAGACTGTTCGGGAGTGACGCTTGAGGTCGCGGTTGACTGGGCAGTGTTAGTGTTGTGTTTTTCGGCGAGCAGTATGCGTGTGTATTGACTACCTTTATCCAGCACTCCCTTGAGGACACTCAGCTCGATGCCACCCTCCTGCGCAAGCGTGCGCAAGCGTTCGGATGGCGGGATTCCACGTGAAAGAATGTGTTTTCGGGTCTGGAGAAAAAACTGTTTCTGCTCAACAACGGTAGATTGCTTTGATGCCGCTGCTGGCCCGCGTCGATGCATTGTGAAGGTAGCGACTGAGAGATTGGAAACGGATCGGGAACATGTCCATGGGATGGAGATTGCGGGGACGCGTCGGGATTCGGCCTTTCCTATTTGGGCCGAAGCAAGCCCGCGTCAGACCGGACAAGTCACGTGGCCTCGCGTTTCTTTTGCTGTCCGGCCGTCGTGAAGCAGGCTGCACTGCACAGCATCCCACCTGCCTTCGATTCCTGGTCTGGGTGCGTGAAACTAGTTCAGCCATGATCGTGGATACATCGAGAGCATGCGCCCTCCCAGTTCAGTTCAGGAGAATGCTCGCGTCTGTAGAGCACTAAGAGACCGTCGAACGAGCGAGTGTGCAGAGGAAACAGGTGGCCTGTGCAGAAATCAAGTGCAAGCTATTTTGGCGCATGTGGAGACGTCACGACTTCCCAGCGCAACGGCGGGATGTCAGCGCCTTCGACCGCCTCCAACCTCACTCCCAAGACTGAAACTTCTATACACTTGTATCCTTCCCAGACCCATCTCATCGAAATCCCACTTACCGCATGACACAATGCTTCGCGAGCAGATCAAAGAAGTGGACTTCTTGATACTAGGCGCAGGCTGGACGTCCACCTTCCTGATCCCGCAACTGGGCGATACAGACATCACCTACGCGGCAACTACTACCACAGGAAGAGATGCCACGATTCCATTCAAGTTTGATCCCGAATCCGGAGATGCGGACCCATACAAGCGTCTTCCAGCTGCCAAAACTGTCTTGATTACGTTTCCGCTCTTGGGCCATGGACAATCCAAAACACTCATCGGACTCTACCGCTCCGTCCACGGCGCCCAGAATCACTGGGTCCAGCTTGGACAGACCGGAATCTACAACCAGCTGCCTAATGGTTGGAGCGATGATGACGCGCCCTACGAGAAGGAGGACAAGCGAGCCATCGCCGAGGACGAATTGCGCTCACTTCATGGCTGCGTTCTATGTCTATCTGGCCTCTACGGCGGCGAACGTGTCCCCGCACGCTGGCTACCTCGCCTGGGTCAATCAAAAGATGACGTTAGAAAGCGCGGTGCTGTCCATTTTATCCATGGCGAAGACGTGGCGCGTGCCATTATCGCTACGCACCAAAACTTTACTCCGGCCAAGCGATGGATTATTGCTGACCTTCGCGTCTACGACTGGTACGACCTCATCATGAGTTTCAGCGCCATGGCCGACGGATCCATGACAAAAGAAGAGCAAGAGACTCACCAGCAGTTCGCTAAATGGGTTGGCGAGCTCATGGAAGAAGAGGGAATCCGTGCACTCCCAAGAGAGATGGGCTCGCTAGGGAGGAAATTGGATTCTCGTGGTTTCTGGAATCACCACGGCATTTGGCCCCGTCACAAGCGGCTTGCGTAGCGTAGGCATTTTGCGCGTTGTTTAGCTGTCAGTACCGTAATCAGGTACGTATTCAGTAATTGCACGTTGCGTCGTTGGCCAAAAGTTTCAAAAAATTGATGGGTTCACGTCCACTTGGCATGGGAATGGTGTGTTTGGTGAAAACTCGTTCAACATTGACCATGGTTCATTCGTGTCCAGTTCCCATCTGTTCTCTCTCATTTCCGTTTAAAAGACATTCCTCTACGCCCTCCCCTCCATTTTCTTGCATTCTAGATTTTCCCACACAAATCTTCACTCACGTAAAAAACTTTCTTCATACAACGCCTTGATTCTTTTCCACACGATATCCAGAAAACGCCATTATCAAAATGGCCATGTCTCTGAAGGACCCTCGTCTCCTGCCCAGCTACATGTTCTCAACCGAGGCCAGACAGATCATCAACGTCACTCATCTCGCTCCTCCACGTCGCCCTCGGGACCAACAACAAATGCCTCTTCGAAGGCAGCTATGGCAACAACAACTACAACGACAGCAGCAGCAGCAGCAAATGGTTATACCATTGCCCTTTTTCTACCACTCGCCCGGCGTCGCGGCTACTAATCGCCACTCTGCTGAACTTGCGCCGTTGCAGCCCCAACCTCGACCTCAATATCAATTTCAACCCCAATTTGCACAGCAAATGAGAATGAGCATGCCACAGCCCTCTTTCTACAACCCTCGCTACCCTGCAGCCACGAATAGCTACGCTACCGGTTCCGTGCCCTTACAATTTGCACCCCAGACCCAAACTCAACACCACGCTCAACATGGCCAGCAACCCCAGTTCCCACTCTACCATATTCTCACCGCACCACCACCACCACCACCACCACCATCACAGCATCTCTCCCCCCTAGCCGGCACCACTACCGCTACCACTACCACTACCACAGACCCCCAGCAACCGCTCAAACGCAAGCGCGGCCGCCCCTCGCATGCTTCCCAGGGCAAACTCACCGCCAAGCAGAAGAAAGCCGCAGCCAGAGCCGCACAGCGGGAACCCCCCGCTCTTGCGTATGATTTCGCCCCTGCAACGGCAGCAGCAGCTGTGCCAGTGCCAGTGCCAGGCGATTACAATCTGTACCATCGCGCAGCGCAGGACGCTGGTGGAGCAAATATCCATGCTTTGCCATGTGCCTACCAGGCCGCCAACGCCCACGCCGGCAAGTCGTCGTCGTCGTCGTCGTCGTCGTCGGATGACAATAACATGATAGCGCTGGACGACTCCATGGCGGCCCGCGTAAGCATGCTGCGTTCTGTAGATGATGCCATGCACCTGAACGACTCCAACGACTCGAATGGCTCCTCTCCTCTGCCTCTTCCTCCTTGCCCTCGTCCTTGTCCTACCCCCCCTCCTTCCCCACAGCACAACACCACCACGCCACCACCACTACTACCAAACGCCAGACCCGACATGCACGCGCCAAGTCCATGTCAAACGCCGCTTTCTCCCGTCTTGGGCCTGGTTGACTTTGTGCATGGGGATACGTATGACGACGACGACGACGACGACGACAATCATAATGATGATGTGACACACAGAGAACGCACGCTCGAAGAGGTGGAACAGGACCTTTGGCTACGATTACCCCGTTTCCTGCATGCGGAGAGGGATAGGGAGGATGATGCTTCTGCTGCTGCTGCGACGAGGGGATGACGTGGGATGGGAGGGGATAGGGCTGTATCGTGGATTTTTTTCAATGGGAATGTGGACACATGGTGGTGATGATAATGATGGTGAT
>LR132538.1:0-24154 GCA_900634815.1 Paradendryphiella salina | reverse complement strand
CATATAATCTAACAATTAAGAGTCTCACTGCCTCGAACACATTACCGATCGAACGAAAATGAGCACCCAACGCGACGCGACAGTACAGCTGCGCGAGACCAGCGACTGGCGCGGATGGTTTATGCAGCTGAAAAGCCGCGCTGCAGCCCACAATATATGGAACCATATCGACCCAACAACGGCCACGCCATTGCGCATCGAGCCGATATCACCAGAACTTCCAGATGTCAGCGAATACCAACCAGTCGCGAACGTCACGAACCCGCAAACCCTTAGCGAGCTCAGTGCGGCCGGTCAACGCGTATACAAGGAAGATATCGAACTATACAAGCTCAAATTCGAGAAATACAAGAGCGATCGACATAATTACGAGAAGGAGCAATCAAGCCTCCAACACATTATCGCATTCATACAGTCGACCGTCAACCCACACCTACAGCGTACATGCTGTCAGCCGGAAGAACCGGTCATGGAGTGGATTTCCAACCTTAAAGCTAAGGTGGGAATTGAGGAACGACTTGAGCGAGAACAAGCACGAGATCGCCACAGAAGCTGAGTCGCTTCGAGTCTTAGAGCTTACCGACATCGATGTAATTACAAAAGACTTCATTGAAGGAGTTAACAAGGTGGCCAGTCCCTGGACCACCGCCTTTCAAGACAGAGGCCGTTTCGATCCTGACTTTACGAGGAAGGATATGATGAGGCGCTTCCGAGAGTACATGACATTAAATCATCCGAGCAAAGCCGTGAAGAGAAATCGAGCCGCTTTTGTATCCGATGAGTCATCCTACCTCGTAGGTAGTGGCAAACCCCACGCTGACGCCCAAAGGAGTGAGATAGCTCCTGGCGAGGCTGGAAAAACCCACGCCGACGCTAGAAGGAGTGAGATAGCTCCAGGCGTTGAAGCGACCAATAAGAAGCGAGGAAGAAGCCGTCGGCAGATCGACGAAGGCGGGAGACAGCCGAAGAGAGCGGCGACTCCGCGGAACCCTGTAGAATCAGGAAGGGGGAGATGTGTTGCCTGTGGCATGCCCCATAACAGCTCAGACTGTTTCTATCTTGAACCAGCAAACGCCCCAGAATGGTGGCACCCAAACCCACAGATCGAAGAGCTCGTGCGATATAAGCGCGACCACGATCAAGACCTACAAAGAGCACTGCGTCAAAGCGGCTCTAGGTCAAGGACTCCACACATCAAAATGTCCCATTCAAATACACCAGAACTGACTGATGAACAGTGACTCGAAGGTCGGAAAGTCACCGAAATCGATACCGCCTTCATACTCTCATCGTTCCAAACACTCATTGGTCAATACCCACTCAAGAACTCCTCCATCCTCGACTCAGGCACGACATGCCACATTACTAACGATCCCGACCGTGTTTACAACCTCCGCCCACCAACGCCCGGAGATTTCATATGGGCTGGGAGCGCGAAAGTCTGGATTAAGGGTTACGGCACGATAGACCTGACCCTAGAGGCCAAAGAGGAGATGACAACGTTGACACTGAAGGATGTGGCTGTCTGCCCAGACCTTCTATGCAACCTTGTATCTTTCCGACTTCTAAGGTACCAAGGGATTTGGTGGGATACGCGAAGCGACCCAACCACTCTCCGCGGAGCCGACGACAGAGTCATTTCAATTGTGAAGGAAATGCATGGACAATGGGTCCTAGAGTATAGGCCTTTACGGCTGACCTCCTTTCACACACACAAGTACACAACAAGAACTAAGCGGGGACCACAGAGAGCAACGGCCCTGCTTTGGCACAAAAGACTGGGTCACCCTGGCCCATCATCCATCGAGCACCTCCTGCAGCAAGCTGAGGGGGTGCGCATCAAAGGCATTACCACCGTGGAATGCAACTCGTGCGGCAGAGCGAAAGCAAAACGACAAATTAGCCGCGCTCCACGAATAAGCAACGAAGGACCTGGAGAGAGACTCAGCATCGACTTCCACTCATACGAACACCAAGCAGTCACTAAGGAGAAGAGCCAGATGCTCATTACCGACAAGTTCTCCAAGATGCAATGGGATCTATACTTCACCGACAACCGGACAGCAAAGTCAATTATCAAGCTGCTCTCCAATTTCCTTACTTTTCTTAAAAACCATTACAACATATCCGTCAAGATAATCGAATCCGACAATGAAATCACGACGGTAAAACCAGAAGTCCAGAGGTGGTTGGCAACTCAGGGCATTATTATTGAGCCTTCCGCTCCGGACACACAAGCTCAGAATGGAGGTGCAGAACGCTCAGGAGGTGTGAACAAGGAGAAGGCTCGCGCGATGCGACTTGACGCCAACCTCTCCTGGGAACTGTGGCCCGAAATCACTAGAGCTGCGGTGTATCTCTACAATCGAACACCAAACTACTCGAATCATTGGAAGACCCCATACGAAAGATTCTTCACGCGAGCCGCTCTCAGCAATGGGATCGTAACCTCGCTACGCAAACCTCATCTCGCGCATCTCAAAGCGTACGGTTGCAAGGCATTTGCAATGACGGACGACACGCATCGAGGCAAATCACGCCTACAGCGCCTTGATCCAAAGGCCTGGATTGGTTATCTAGTTGGATACCGATCATCAAACATCTATCGAATATGGATCCCATCACTCGGCAAAGTTATCAGCACCCGAGACGTAGTTTTTGACGAGAATTCGGTGTTTGACGGGAAGGTAGAGGACCTCATGGACAGTCTCATGCACAGCACGCTTGAAGAGATATCAACACTCGTGCGAACCATCGAACTGCCAACTCCCTCCCGACAACCTCATAACGATTCCTTCTATGAAGACCAAGCCGCGACGGACTCGTCAGAACCACAAGACGCAGCCGATCCGCAAGGCTATCACCAAGGACGGAAGATCACGAACAGTTACCCGACTCCGCCTACAACACCGCCACCTGTCGCATTACTTGCACGGTTGATGGCTGGGAACCAACCAAAACTGAACGAACAAGCGTCGCCAACGACGGTACCATGGGCAGCTGCCTTCATGGCAGGGACTCAAGCTGGTCGGATTGGGAAATATCAAGGAGAAGACGTTGATAAAGCTAAGATGATGAGAATGCTCGCCAAAGGACAGAAGCCCCATCGAAGCCAGCTTCCGCCTCCGCCAACCTTCCGTACCAAGCTTGAGGACCACCCAATGGGCGAACTGTTTAGAAAGGCAGAGCGAGATCATCTCGCAAGCCATCGAACAATGAAATCATGGTCAGAGATCCCACTGATAGACATCAGACTAACAGGACAACAGATCCTCGATTGCATGTGGGTGTACACCTACAAGCTAGACAAGCATCACAGACTGCTGAAGTGCAAGGCGCGACTGGTCGTCCGAGGCGATCAACAACGAAACGTGACCTCCCAAGACACCTACGCAGCTACACTCGCAAGCCGATCATTTCGAATGATGATGGCCATAGCCGCACAATACGATATGGAGCTTAAGCAATACGACGTTACTAACGCGTTTGTGCACGCAACCATGGACCGAAAAGTATACATGAGAATGCCTAAGGGTTATCGGAAGCCCGGCACGATCCTACAGGTCAACAAGGCACTGTATGGCCTCCGCATCTCACCACTTCTTTGACAGAAAGAATTCACGGCCACCTTGAGAGGATTGGGATTCCAGCCAGTACCTCACGAGCCGTGCTGCCTCATCAAAGATGGGATAATCATCTTCTTCTACGTGGACGACATCATCCTCGCGTACCAAAATGACAAATCACATGAAGCTGAACAAGCAGTCAAGTGCTTGCAGGACAAATATACCTTTACCGGAGGCAATGACCTACAATGGTTCCTCGGTACGGAAGTCCGTCGGGACCGACCGGCACGCAAGATCCATCTTTCCCAAGCCCAATATGCCGACAAAATCAGCCGGCTAGCGGATAACATGAGTGTTCGGCACGACACTCCAATGGCTGCGATAGAACTCCAGCCTCGGACGGGGCTAGCAACACCTTCAGAAACCAACAAGTTCCAACGCAAGATTGGATCATTACTCTTCGCTGCAGTCACTACTCGACCAGACATCGCCTTCGCGACCTCACGACTTGCTCGGTTCCTATCGAACCCTGGACCGGATCATCAAGACGCAGCGGATCGAGTACTCCTTTATCTTAGCGACACAAAACAACTAGCATTGCAACTCGGAGGCGAACACGGCCTTCAAATTGCAAGCGACGCCTCTTTTGCCGACAACACATTGGACCGCAAGAGCTCACAAGGCTATGCTATTAAGCTGTTTGGTGGTCTCATCGCATGGAAAGCCAACAAACAAGATACCGTAACCACATCAACAACTGAAGCTGAGCTTCTCGCGCTCTCTCAAGTAGCCAAGGAGGCCCTTTTCGTCTCAAGGCTCATCCGCGAGCTCCAGATTCCGCTAGACACGCGCACTGTCGTCATCCAATGCGACAACAAACAAACCATACGACTCGTCACTGAAGAAATTTCCCGCCTTCAAACTAAGCTTCGCCACGTGGACATTCACAACCACTGGATCCGACAAGAGATATCAAAGGGAACTCTCAAAGTGGAGTACATACAATCAGCAGACATGATCGCTGACGGCCTTACCAAGGTAATCCCAGGAAACAAATGGGAACACTTCCTTGAGCAACTCGGGTTGGCCAAGGTGGAGGCTAGCGAGGTGACCAACACGGTGCCTCTCGAAGACATGCTGGATAAACTCGACGACCTCACCATCGCATAATGCCCAGCTTGCAAGGCTTCCAAGCTGAGGGGGTGTGTCAGATAGAACGAGCTACAGCGAGGTCGAATTTGGGCGCTAGGGCATGGACCACCAGGCTTGGCGCATAGAATAGAACACGGAGTCATCCCAACTCTGATACAACAATCAACACTCATCAATATCCATCACGTTTGTGCAATATCCCATATAATCTAACACCTTTTATCACGCACCATGTCCGACTCTAATAACGACCTATACACCCCTGCACATAGCACCTCTAGTGCAATACGCCTACAGGCTATCAATGCTATCTTATTAATCGGCGGTCACTAAACAGACCCTAGTATACACTTTCAATGGGCAAGGTCCTATACACAGCTCGTATCAGGCGGTCCATTCTAGATATCTATGAGGCCCTGCTGGCGTAAGTAGGCCCCGGAAATTTTGGATCATGTCAGTTCTTTTTATCTTGTTCGTTGTTCATTGGCAGCTAAAAAAGAAAAAAAAAGGCTCGAGCAAAACATAGTCTGTGGGATACATATACGAATGGAAACAATCTTCATTGAACCGAAAAGATACTAGCGTCATCTCTACTGGCTACTAGCACCTACATGCATATCCGAAAGATGTACGATCCTGCTACATTTCTCTAGAACCCGCATTGCAATACAAGGAACTGAAACATACACATAGGTAATCAGATGGGAGGTGCGCATCAAGTTCATCACATCGACTGATTACACGCAGACGTTGTGTGGATATCATGTTCCATTGAAATATTCTATTCACACTACCCATCTATCCACGCCCCTCCCCTCCCCTACCCATAAATCTTCTGCAACTTAATCTGATTCCACTCAAATGCTGTAATATCCGGATACTTCTCCCCATCCTTGCCCACAAACTGCGCCATGGGCTTCAATGACACACCCCTGCCCACTTTCGCAAAATAAGCAACCGAGTACCTCTCCGGCAAAACGCCAACATCCTTGTCTTTCTCGCCAATAGGGATGGTAACGCGGTGACTAACGGACGTGAGCACGTCGTTGGTCATGCGCTGCAGGCTGTCGCCGATGTTGACCAAGATCTCAGAGGGCGAGTTAGAGGGCACGGGGATATAGGAGCCGGGTGCGGATTGGTCTTCGACTTCGAGGCCGCCGACGGAATCTTGGAAAAGGAGCGTCATGGTGCCAAAGTCGGTGTGGGGGGATATGCGGGTTTTGGTGCCGGATTTGATGTCGCGAATGTCCTGGGCTTATGTTAGGCTTTTATATATTCTTTTTGACGAGGGTGGGGAGGTACAGATGGAGGAGTGGAAGGGGGGCTTACGATGGGTGGGTAGTAGTTTAGTCGCATCTCGCTGACGTTGCCCGAGCACGGCGTCAGCAGGTCGATGGCGATGCCTCGTGCTAGGAACCCGGCCTGTAGCGCTTTGAGCAGCCCAATGTGCAGGTCCTGGCACCTGGCGTAGAACTCCTCCATGAAGTCGCGGAAGCCGGGGAGGGAAGGCTCAGGTGGCCAGACGTTGTCGTATAATGGGTCATCAGGGGCGCCGGTGTCGAAGGATTCCTTTAAGTGTAGTTAGAAACATATGTTGTTTGTGCAACAGGGAGACAGGATGAGTTTGGGCAGATAGGATGGAGTGGAGGAACCTTCAAGTCAAAGACACTGTCCATCTGATTCCGAACGCCCTTTTCAAAATCTGTAATGGCCGTCGACTTCTCCTGGCCTGCGCACACCCAGCCGCGGTTTGGGTTTGCCCGGGGTGGATGGGCGATGCTGTGCTTGATGTCATCTGGGATCTGGAAGAATCGCTTCGACTGTGTGTCCCAGTGAGTCAATGGTCTCACTTCAAGAGTACAAGGCAGTGAGTCATACCCAGTCGAAGATACCCCGTATTTTCGAATCCGCCAACCCGTGATTCACGAGCTTCACCATTCCCTGGTTACTGAAGCCGTCCACGAGTGCCTCGTAAAAGGCATTTTTCTGGGCGTCGGTGCCCGTGCGGAGGACGCTGACATCTAGGATCTTGATAGACATGATGCGATCGATCAACGAGCAGAATGATGCAACTCCTTGCTTGGTTGTAGTACTGTTATATGGGCACTTGATGTTGTATTTGGCATCTTCTTTGGGGAAGGTGGTTGTGTAAGCTGCTGACAGCTGACTTGGGGAAGACATATTGACATCAAGTTACCGCAGTTGGCAAGAGGCTCAGTGGCTCATGCAAGAGCATTCAGTCACAGTGGTTGACACTGGAGAAAACTGAGAAGGCAAATTGCACGCTACGCTACGCTACGGGAATGGATGACTGTATAACTAGCGTAAAAAATCTCCATTGGACAAGTGAAGCTCGAGGTCGTAATCGGGCTGGAATTCACGGTAAAGATTGTTCTATCAGAAATTTTAGTAGAGAAGAAAGAAGTGTGAATGTGATTCCTCAAACTTACTGCCTCGCTCGTCATTTTGAAGTTGGCCTGCGCTTCATCGTCTGGGATGGTCTTCTTCTCAAGATCATTTGCAGCCGCCGCTTCAGCCAATAGTTGAATTTGTGAACTCGTTTCCATGAGACGAAAAAGATAAGCCGCTTCATCAACCGTCGTCCCGACCGTCAACAAGCCATGATTCATCAAGATACAACCCTTGGCCGTACCCAGTGCCTCGGCGATTCTCTCCCCCTCCTTCCCATCGAGTACTAAACCCCCATACTGGTCATACACGGCCTGGGCGCCATGGATGTTGCAGATATCCTGGTTCAGCATCTCCAAAGGCCGCGCAAACGCGGACCAGGCCCTCGCATAAGGCGAATGCGTGTGGCAGATGGCATGAACATCGGGCCTAGCCAAATGAACGGCCCTGTGAATCAGGAAACCCGTGGCGTTGGCGGGACGGCCCAGGGCATTGCCGGCCAATATCTTGCCCGTGTTCATGTTGAGCAGGATCATGTCGGAAGCCTTAAGAAGCCCAAAGTGCACACCTAACGGGTTGATCCAGAAGGCGGATGTCTCGATTGGGTCGCGCACGCTGATGTGCCCTGCCATACCCTCGGTGAAGCCGTGGCGGGCAAACACTCGGAATGCGCCCGCCATATGCTCGAGCTGCCATTGTCGTTTCTCTTCATCCGATGCAAATGAAGGGATCCCTGGCAGCGCCGTGGGGCCATGCGACATGGCCTCCAAGGGTGTCGGTTCTTTTCCGGTGTGGGTTTCTGTTGCAATGGGTGTCATGTTTCCGGTAGTCGAGCTCGTCGTCGTTGTCGATGGATCGCCGTCATCATCCCTTGCACGCGCTGTTTTGAGTATTTATTTTCGAGAGGCCAAACGTTGCCGCTTTGGGGTATGGTTGATCGGCACCCGATGGAGAAAGAGTCAGCATCGAATTAGGCTGACCATACCTTTACATGCCCCCCAATCCAAGCCGTTTAACCTCTGCACTTGCTTAAGCGGTAAGATAAGTACCATGCAGGCGGCCTTTTCCGATACATCCAAGACGTACCCTCGCATCCGTGCCGTACTCACACACACCGATCCACATCAACCCCACTTAACGACCATGTCTTTCCCTCAGCTCGACTACGCCGACTACATCAGTGGAGACCCTGTCAGCCGAGAGGCCTTCGCCAAAGCGATTGCGCACAGCTTCCAAGTTCATGGATTCGCCACGGTTCGTGCATCTCGGCATTCTACTACGATATGTCAGCCTAGCACCTCAGTCCATACGGTACACTGTGAGGAGCATCTCACGTGACTCTTCGTCACTTGCTTACTCATATTGGTTGTGTATATAATCGCTCTATGTAGCTCCCTCAATACAACAACCTTCTGCCTTCCTTATGTTCTGTGTATCAGATCTCACACGATACATCAGAACGGCCAGTTTTTTGACGTAGATACAACAGGTCGTGAACCATGGGATGACAAAGGAGGAGATTGACCAGGCTTTCAAATACGTACGGATTATAACCTTGAAGTGATGATCTCACCAGGCGACTCACAAAATCCACAGAGCCGCGAGTTCTTCGCTCTGCCCTACGAAGAGAAGATGAAGTCTGAACACCCACCCCAGTCAAACCCGCATCGAGGCTACAGCTGGGTCGGGCAAGAGAACCTCTCATCCCTGACGCGAAGCGACCGCGGGCTCGAGCCGCTCAAAGAAACCAAGGAATCATGGGATCAAGGCGCCAACGACGACGAGTTGAATCCCAACCTGTGGGCTGCCACCGAATCACTCCCCGGCTTCCGCCCCTTCATGGAGAAGTTCTTCAATATGTGCCACGAAACGGAAGAGCGGCTCCTACGCGCCGTTGCCGTGGGTCTGGGGCTCGACGAAACCCACTTCGACAACAAACTGACGGATCGGGTCAATGAGTTCCGTCTCACGCACTACCCGCCCGTGCGCAAGAGCGACATCGACCTCGAATCGGGAAATCAGACGCGCACCTCTGAGCACACGGATTTTGGTACCATTACACTGCTTTTCCAGGACTCGGTGGGAGGGTTGGAGGTGGAGTCGCACGAAGAGCAGGGTGTGTTTCATCCCATTACGGCAGCCGCGCCGACTATGGTGATCAACATTGGTATGTTTTTACTGAACGGGAGAGACGTATTCTTGGCTGTTTTTGCTGACGACGAGTAGGCGATTCGTTGCAGAGGTGGACAAACGACCACCTTCGATCGACAGTTCACCGTGTTACTATTCCCATAAATGCAGATGTGAAGGATGACGAGTTTATCATCCCATCGCGCTACTCGGTCGTTTTCTTCGGAAAGCCGAACCGGGACGTTAGCTTATACCCCTTCCCAGAATTCCTGAAGGACGAGGAAAGCAAGTACGAGGATATTACGGCAGGCGAATACAACCAGAGGCGCTTGATTCGGGTCTATTGAGTGCAGTGTACGGTTACGTAGATGGATTTGTAGTGAGATTAAATGAATTGCGCGTTCACTTTACCTACCTAACTTGCTCACGGCACTGATAATGCAAAGTATTCTCTGAATCCAACATCAAAGCTCCATCATGTACCTCTGAGCGCTTTAGGAAATACGATGCGTTGGTTGATTCAATGCTAGCAAGAGCCTTGATATCCAAGTAAGCACTCAGGCAGGCTAGAGTGCACTCACTGTACCATTCAACTATAACATTACAACATACGTATCTAGCGCTAGTGCAAGATGCAAAAGGCCAAACTAGATACAATGGATAAGATAGGAGAGTATAATGTATTGGTCACATGCAATTGTTATATTGCGCGCGAAGACATGATACTCGGTATAGCACTCTTGAGCCACACAGTGACCAGGCTATGAATGAATACATTTCTCCATCTATATCTCCTCATCTCCAACCGCACTCCAAGCATTCAAATTATCAGCCCAAATCTCCAACTGCCCCATCTTACCCCCCTCAGCAAACCCACTCAACACAAAAACAAAATGCTCCTCCCAAGTTCGACCCGTCTTCACACTGCTCAACTTGGCATGCGCCTTGACAAATACCACCCCGGTCCCCAGGTCCCCATAGGCCGCATCCGGATCCACGACGTATCCGTTTTCGGCGGGTAAGGAGCGCTCATGCGCGTGCAGCGCCAGCGTCGCACCCAATAGGTCGAAGTAGTCGTCGCATGTGTTTGTTAAAGTATTCTGTTTGGAGCGACGGCCTTTGAATAGAGTTCCGACGAAGGGTAGGCGCTTTTGCGCGCCTTCGGGGCCGTGCTCGATGATTTGCGGCGAGGCGTGGAAGAATTGCGATAGTAGCTCGTTGGGGGGGAGCGTGCCCGTGACGAAGGCGTCGCAGAATTTGCGGGCTACGCCGCGGAGGAGGGTTGATCGAGAGAAAGTCATCGGAGGGTGGACTGATGGTTGGTGGCGGATGCGGATGTTGCTTCGGATGTGTACAGAGAGGAATGTAGGCTCGACTCTCGTGCGAAAGAGTTTTTTGTGCAAAGGGTATTTAGGCCCAAGACTCGCACGTAAGGTACGTATGCAGATTTCAGTCCCATGCAAAAGGTATGCAGATCCAATTCTCGTGCGAAGTTGTGTGGACCGTCTTGGGTGCTTTAGCAGCTCGGTGTGCTGGGATGGAAGGGTTCTCAAAATTGTGCATGGTTCCGGGCTCTGCAGGCTTGCGGCGAAGCGTCAGGGTGGAGAATATGCTGGGGTGTAAGCGTTAGAATGCTGTTGTTGGGTATCGTGAAGTCGATCATGGTGTTGAGTGTCAGCTTGTCAGCTTTGTCAGCTTGTCAGCTCGGTGTCAGCCAAGCTGACGCCTCAGACTATGCGACATCATCTGTGTGGCGGATGCATCTGTGGCTGTTGTGTGAGATGGCTGGTGGACATGGCTGCACTGGACTGGTGGGGTGTGAACAATGGAGCACGGTCTGTCCACTACACCAACGCAGCACCATCCAAACTATCCCTGTCTTGTACAAGCAAACAAGCCTTCTACGACCGCCCATCATGGCCTCGAACACTCAGCTGTATACCTGTAACACGTGCTCTTCTACCTTCGATTCCAGCGAGCTTCAGCGATCGCATATGCGGGCGCCTTGGCAGTACGATACGCCTCCTCTCATGATCTACCCGTACTGATGGTATTTACAGCGTGTACAATGTGAAGCGGCGCATGAACCAAACGCCAGCCTTGACTCAGGAGCAATTCGACGCTCAGGTTCAGCCAGAGGAGCGTTCCGATCACAAAAAGAGCCGGGAAGATGATGCGCAAGTTACAGTGGAATCCGAGTCTGAACCGGAAGAGGATAATGAAGCGGGAAAAAGAATGTCCCCTTCGGAATGTCTGTTCTGCAACATCGACTCGTTGAACGTAGAAGATAATATTGAACACATGCGCTCTATTCACGGACTGTACATCCCCGAGCCCGACCAACTATCCGATATGGAGACTTTTCTTGGTTATCTTGCGTCCATCATCTGCGAATACTACGAGTGTCTCTACTGTGGAGCGGAGAAGAACAGCCTGGAAGCGGTTCAGACTCATATGAAAGACAAAGGCCACTGCATGATCAACCTAGACGATGAATCGGAGCTCCTGGATTTCTGGAACGTTTCCGACGACGAAGACGGCGACGAGCAAAAGGATGCGGAGAAAGGGACCACCAACGGCAACGGAGTCCATGTCTCTGCGACTGAAATGCGACTCCCGTCTGGTTCCATCATTACCTCGCGCTCCGACACGGCTCAGCTCCGTGCGAAGCCGACGCTCACCAAGTCGAGGATCAAGGCGTCGCAGATACGGATCAAGAGGGACAAGATGAAGGCCATCACGGACGGTAGCGAGAAGGACAAACCTAAAGCACCCGACAACAACCGCTCCATGCGCACGCAGCCCGGCACCGATCGTCGCGTGGCTGTTCGTGGGGAGATGGGACTTATTGGCTTGCCAGAGCAACAGAAGCGCGCTTTGATGGCGACAGAGGTCAAGATGAAGAAGCGCGAGCATATCGCCAAAGCGGCGCAGAGATGGGCTACGGAGAAAGTTGCGAACAAGCAGAAGTTCTTCAAGGTACGTGATGCTTTGATGTGATTGTGGAAAAAGCAATTAACAGAATCACAGATAGACGTGCCAGGGAGGAAAAACGGTTGAACATTGGATTCTTGTTTTCAACCTCTCACTTTTGGGTGGTGATTGAACCGTAGCACTATCATAGAGAATCAATCTTGTTCTATCTATATGCTAAATATAACCGTGCGGAAATTTTTGTGCTTTTTAGCAACGTCACTTCTCCGCATCAAAAATAACCTTCTGCACCTCCATCCTCTCAAACTTCTCATACCACCTCGACGCCTCCGAAAGCGGCACCACCGTCTCTGTCAAAAAGCCTAACTTATCCTGACATTTACCCAGACAATCCAACGCATCCGGAAAGATGGACCTAACGGGGCACCGCCCCATATGTAGTCGTATATTCTTATCGTACCCTTAAACCCCATCTGGTTAGCAAATACACACTCTCCTATATGCATGTACTGAACCACTCACCTTGGGAAGCCGTAAAAGGAAATTCGACACTATGCACTCCAATCGAACTGATAACTCCCCCAGGCCGCACCAGGTCATACGCCAGCTGCAAGGCGGATTTCTGCCCCACGAGCTCCAATACAACGTCTGAGCCCCTACCGTCAGTGACGCGGCGAACATGTTCGAGTAGGCCTGCTTCATCTGTGCTGTAGTTCTTGGGCTCGGCGCCCAGGGAGGCGGCGTTTTGCAGGCGCGAGGGCACGGCGTCGATTGCGATGAGGTGTTTTGGGTGGAAGGTTCCTGCGGCGGCGATGGCGCAGAGTCCGACGGGCCCGCAACCTATGACTGCAACTGTGATGTTTTGGATTTGAGAGATTTTGAGCTGGGAGAAGCCGTTGCGGACAGCATAGAACTAGGGAGGAGTTAATTAAGACGGATGGGGTTGGATAAGGATGGGTTCAGTGCGGGTTTACTCACGCCGGTCTTGCGGGGAATGTTAGCTTTTGTTGAATGTGACATGGATAATGGTGATTGATGGACTTACGGGAAAGATGTCGGCCATTAAGATGCTGTTCCGTGGAGCGATTCCTGGTGGGCTCTTGAACGCTGTCGCATCGGCAGATGGTACCCTCACTTTGACACACTCTCATCAGCTTCCCCTCTTAGAATTCTCAACAACGTTATCCAAGAACCTACCATATTGCGCTTGTACACCTCCTAGCGATTGTGTTCCGTATACCATGCATGATTTGCAGCGAGACGACAAACAGTTCTCGCAGTAGAAGCAAGCCCCACTATTATCATCAGTAAAACCCTTCAGGATTGTAACACAAAGAGGGAATACTTACCAACTGATAGTGAACGGCGATACCACAACATCGCCGACCTTGAATTTATACACTTTCGTACCAATTTGGACCACGGTCCCCGTAAATTCATGACCCATGATGAGGTCGTTTCCGCCATCTTCAGTTCCACGGTAGAGATGCAAATCGCTGCTAAACATCAGCTCACTGAAAGCCCTTCACAAAAAACCAACTACAAACATACCTTCCGCAAAGACCAGAAAGCTGAACCTTTACAATCATATCCCCATCATCCACGATAGTAGGCACAGGTCTATTCTCGACCTCAACCTGCCTCACACCCTTCAACACCACAGCACGCATCGACTTCGGAACCTCCTGCGCCTGCCCCGACAAATCCACACCCACACCCTCACCATCCTCGACCGCAGCAGCAGGTTTAACAGCACCCAACTCCTTGGTCGCCTCAAACGTAGCATCCACAGCGCGGCCAAACCCCTCCCCCACACCCAACTCTTCCAGAACCCTCAACCCCTTCTCCGTCGACCCCCCCACCGTCGCAACCTGCTTGATAATATACTCCGGGGGGTGTCCAGCCACAGCAAGCCCAGCTGTACTCCGCATCGATGCAGCTGCGAATCCCCGCGCAGAGTCCTCATCGAAACCCTTCGCGACCAACGCCAGACTCATACTCTGTAACGTCGCGGCGAAGAAGGCAGGTCCCGATGCTGTGACTACAGCCGCAGCCTCTATCTTCTCAGAGGGAACTACATGCACGGAACCGACGTGTCGGAAGAGTTCGCACGCCCTCTGTCGTGCGTTTGCGCTCTCCCCAGAAACAAGCGTCACGCTATCGCCTACCAACGCCGCGACATTCGGCAACGCGCGAACGATGTCGCATTGCGCCTCGTCTTCCTCGCCCCTCAGCGCGGCGCGCAGGTTGGATTCGGTGACGCCGCCCAGGACTGAGATGAGGGTTTTGCCGCGCAGAGCGGCGCGAACGTCTGGTGCGCTTAGGATCTCGCGGTATTGCGAGGATTGGCAGCCCAAGATGACGGTGGTGGTGGCGGCTTGGATTGTGCTTGTGGTTTCAAGGACGTGGAGGTGGAGTTTTGTGGTCAGGGGGGCGCGCAGGATGGATGAGAGGCGGGCTTTTCCTGCGGCGGTGCGTGTCGTGATGTGGAAAGTATGCGTGGTGAGGGATTGGGTGAGTAGGAGGCGTTGGAGGATGGGGGTGCAGAGTTTACCTGGGGAGGATAGGGGTTAGTCGTTTGGTTTGGTGTCGTGAATTCATAGGAAGTATATTCTGTTGTCTTTTGGTGATTTAATCTTGAAGGGACTTACCGCATCCGATGAAGGCTACGTTTTGCTGTCCGATGCTATCTTGTTGCGCCATGGTAATGAAATTTATCTTATGATCTAGATGGCTACAATCTCTACTGGTCTGCCTTTTGCGGGCCTTCAAGAATCATTCTATACTCGGCTCCTGCTGACAGCGCGCTATAGGTAGAAGTCCTACGTTTCAACATAACTAACTCAATTAGGCGGATTGCCTTGAGTTCTCGATCACTAAATTACATGCATGTAACTAGCTCCCTCGCTACGCTCATCTAATTGCATTTGTGGGTTAGGAAGTGAGCCAGAGTAAAAGGTCATCATCTCACCTAAGCGAAACAAAGTGGAAATCTTACTGGGAATGACGTAGCTTACGAATTCATCACCAACGATTGTAAAGATGGTCACGTTCTCGGAACCGGACAGTAGTAGACATGTGGAATGATAACATTCCGAAATACACAAGGGAGACAAAAGCGAAACTATACTTTCTCCTCCACCAAGTCATGTGAGATAGATATGATGAATCGCCCCAAATGCATGAACGCCCACTCCCCCACGAACTCTTGACCTGAGCAGGGACGCAGGGAAACAAGTGAAAAGGGGAGTATTTTTATTACTATCGCGAGAATCTAAATGTGGGGGGAGCTGGTATGTAGAAGCCGAGGCATGTGGGGTTCGTGTTTCGACTAAGCAAGAAATCACGTCCACCACCGCCATGTCGATGAAGAATGTCAGATATTCCCGTGACAACGCTCAGTATGCAGTCAGCAACCTCTTTTTTTAGAACTCCAACGCCGTCATGCTTTCCTTTGCATCTACCGGGTGATCTCCCTGAAACGGCTGCAGAGGCATGACATGGGCCTGGCGCGCAGCCTTGCAAAAGTACGCGATCGAGTAACGCTCGGGGATGGTGCCGTTGCCCTCTGCATCGAGCTTTACGTCCTTTGGACTCGTGACCCTGTGCAAGCCAGCCGGTAGGGCTTTGGCAGTCCAGTGTTCCATGGTCTCGGAGATGTTGACGATGAGGTCCGTCTTGTCAACCTGCTCGACCTGCATGAATTCCTTTGGACGCTCGCGGTCCTCGAACTCGAGACCGCCGACGCAGTCTGTGAACAGGAGCGTTATCACGCCTAGGTCGTAGTGAGGCCATATGCGCTCGACCTTCTCGTCTTCGAGGGCCTTGGCCGACATGGCTGGGTAGTGGTTGAGACGGAACTCGCTCGCGTTGGGGAGACACTGCTGGCGGAACGTTCCCTCGGGGACGCCCATGGCTTCTTCCAGCGCTTGCATAATCTCCAGACTCAACTTCTCGCATGTCTGGAAGAAGTCCTCGAGGTGGGCGCGGAAACCGGGCAGTGAGGCTTCGTCGGGCCATCTGCTTTCGAACATGGTATCTTCTGGCGTTCCAAAATCAAAGTGCTCGCGTGCGTCCTTGAGGTCTTCGGCTACCGAGTGGCCCATGAGTTTGCCGTATAGAGTCGATGTCTTTTCGGCCCCGAGCGTGCTCCATCCACGCTGTGGGCGGGGGCCGGGGGGGTTCAACACCTTGCGCTTCTCCTCGAGCGGCAGCGAGAAGAACTTCTTACCCTGGAGAGCTTCTCAGTTGACCGGGACTTTTGAATGTTTTGTTTCTTTCTTTTGTTTTGAGCGTTGGGCTGGAGACTAACCCATTCAAAGGTTTCTTCCACTCTTTGTAAATCAATACCGTGATTCCTGATCCTTGCGAAACCATTCCCACTTAGCTGCTCCAGCAGGCTCTTGGAGTATTGTGACCGTTCTGAAGATGTGCCAGCTCTGAATTGAGAGGCATCGAGAAGTGTGGAGGCGACCATGGTGTCGATCGAAGATAGCGATGAGGTAATACTGCTAATTGATGAACAACTCTATGCAAAAGCGTGTTCTCATTCGCGAATATATCGATCTTTCATATGAATAAGCATCTTCGATTAAGTATTGTCACATTCAGTAATGGTAATCGCTTGACGTGTGGTGTCATCAGTTGCTGACAATCGAGCAAAGCGTGCGTCCGATGCATCGGTTGAATGTTCCATCACAATCCCGTCTTTCTCTTCAAGTCATTTTCCGTTAGTTATTGGGACATTCTTTATGCAACGAAAACATGTATTATCAAACGCTCAAGATGGAAAGCCCCATGGCGAGCCGCGGCAAAACGTTGCACGACAAGCTGTTCGAGCAACACGTCGTATACGAACTGGAAAATGGCATTTCACTGCTGTACATAGGTATGACTAGCGTCTCCAGATCAAGGCGAAGCCCAAGAAAAGAGGTTGGGGTAAAGGATGCTAAGCCGAGCCAGACAGGCATCTGATCTACGAATGCACTTCGCCAGTAACGTTCCCGTGAAGACCTCGAAGACTTGGATTGCATCTAACCAGTGCCCACAGCAAGCTTTCCACGGCCTTCGCTTGCATGATCGCAAAGTACGGAGACCAGATCTGACTATAGCAACATCAGACCATGTACGTTGCCCACGTCGCCGACGCATACCCAAAACGCACGAAGACATTGATGATGAACAAAACACGCGACACAGAATGTACCCACTTCACCAAGAAGCTCATGCACCACGGCAGAGAAGTATATTCGAGACAAAGAAGCGCGCCTTCAGTGTCAAACACTTGCCAAAAATGCCCGCGAACACGGCATCCAGCACCTCGACGTCTCGTCATCTCTGCAAGGCATCGTCCACGTCATGGGCCCTGAGATAGGATTCACCCAGCCAGGGCTCACCATTGTTTGTGGAGACAGCCACACCAGCACACACGGCGCCTTCGGCGCTCTCGCCTTCGGCATCGGAACCTCTGAAGTCGAACACGTCCTCGCGACACAAACACTTCCCGCCGCGCGGCGTTCCAACTTCAAGATTCAAGTCGACGGCGAACTGCGCAGCGGCATCACCTCTAAAGACCTAATCCTGTACATCATCGGCGCCATTAAAACCTCAGGCGGAACAGGAACAGCAATCGAGTTTGCCGGACCAGCCATCGAAAAGCTTTCTATGGAGGCGCGCATGGCCCTCTGCAACATGGCCATCGAAGCCGGCGCGAAGACGGGGCTCGTGGCTCCTGACCAAACGACACTCGACTATCTCAAGTGGCGACCTGGCATTCCCGACCCCGAATCCGACGAGTGGCGCCTCGCGGCGCGGCACTGGCTGTCGTTGCGGTCGGACAATAACGCTGTGTTCGACAAAACGGTGCGCATCGATGGAGATACTGTCGAGCCTATGGTCACCTGGGGCACCTCGCCCGAGCAGGTGGTACCCATCTCCGCGAACATCCCGCAGCAGTTCAACGACGAGACTGGCGCGCAGAGGGCCCTGGACTACATGGGCTTGACCCGCGGCACGCGCATGCAAGATGTCGAGATCGACGTCGTCTTCATCGGGTCCTGCACGAACTCGCGGCTCGAAGACCTCCGTGCCGCCGCGCAGGTAGCAAAGGGTCGAACCATCAGCTCGCGGGTCAAGCGCGCGCTCGTGGTGCCTGGGTCCGGCAGTGTACGCCGTGCCGCTGAGAAAGAAGGCCTGCATCGTGTATTCCTCGACGCTGGGTTCCAATGGCGCGAGGCAGGCTGCAGTATGTGCTGTGGACTCAACGAAGACGCCCTAGGCGCGCTCGAACGCTGTGCCAGCACCAGCAACCGCAACTTTGAGAACAGACAGGGCTCGCAGGGCCGCACGCATCTCATGTCGCCGGCCATGGCGGCGGCAGCTGCTATAACAGGTCGCCTCACCGACGTGCGAGACCTCGTGCAAACCGTTCCCTCCAGCGCCCCGCGAGACGTCGAGTTCGAACTCGCCATGGACCAAGACACGAACAACGACGTCGCAGCACAAGTAGCAAACCACCACTTCCCAAACCCCGCTTCAACAACACCATCATCCTCGACAAAACTCTCCTCCCCGCGCAGCATCCAACGCGTCTCAGGCATCGCAGCACCCCTCCCCCGCGCCAACATCGACACCGACGCCATCCTCCCCGTACAATTCTGCAAATCCATCGAGCGCAGCGGCGCGGGTCTCTTCCACACAATCCGACACCTCGCCGATGGCTCCAAAGACCCCTCCTTCGTCCTCCACCAGCCCACATACGCCTCAGCACCCATCCTCGTCGCGGGACCTAACTTTGGCTGCGGCAGCTCCCGCGAACACGCCGTGTGGGCCCTGCAAGGCGCTGGGTTCGCATGCGTGATTGCACCGAGCTTCGCTGATATCTTTTATAATAACGCGATTACGAATGGGCTTTTACCGGTGCGGATCACGTCGGAGAGTGCCATGAGTTCCATTCTCGACCGTGCGGAACGGGGCGTGGGGCTTGTGGTTGATCTTGTGGAGAAGCGGGTTAGGGATGAGGGCGACGGGGTGGTGATTGCGGGATTTGAGATGGAAGAGTATCAGCGGCAGCGGCTGTTGACAGGGTCGGATCGGATTACGGAGACGTTGCGAGTTGTGGAGAGGATTGCGGCGTTTGAGGTGGAGAGGTATCAGCGGTTTCCGTGGGTTGACGATGGGGCAAGGTTTGTGAGGGATGTTAGGAAGAGGGCGCGCGCGCTGCTCGCGTTGCGGAAGGGTAGTGTGGGGGGTGTTGTTGTTGGGGAGGACCATGAGGCGCTGAAGTGGTAGATGATTCGATCATCTGGTCTCAAGCATATTGATCTATCTGGGAGAATCCAAATCACGAAGCAATCATTCATTCGTTTATTGCTGCACAGCAGCATCTACAATCGCTTCCCGGGTCAAGAAAGCACCAACGCTGATTGGCCTATTAAGCTCGTAGCTGATTGGTTGCAGCCGTCTGGTACCCACGTGACGAACATCAATGATAGTACATACACGTGACTAAAACTAACACTAGTTTTAACTATCGCAGTCGCGTTAATCGTAGTTACGTTAATTGCAACTAAGACAGGTACATTAGGGTCTACAGAAGGTGTATCTGCATGAGCTGCACCGCTCATGCATGGTCACAGCGCAGCCCCCTCTTTAGTGACGTTTACGAACTAATGACCTCTTGTTTATTCACTCAAACATACAAAAGCCCCCTATATCCATCACGTCTCTCTCTTCATCCCTTACACCCTCTCCCTATCCTCCGGTTTCCTAGGAAACCACTCCTCAGGCTCGGGATCCACCCAATCCTCGGGAAACTCATACGTCTCAAAACACGTTCCCGTCTCGCTCTCCGTCTCAAAAAACGCAAACCGATTCCTCCCCATCCAACTCCCCCCCTGACTCATCAAGAACCCCCTTTCCTCAAATGCCCTCATCCTCTCCCCCCACTCCAAACCATTCATATCATACGCAATGTGGTGGATCCCAGGCGCATTGCCGTGCGCGTCGAGCCAGTCGCGGAAGATGGAGGGGCCGGAGAGGGGCTGGATGACTTCGTAGACCATAGTGGGGGAGAGTTGGGCGAAGCACACGCGGAGTGTGAAGGGGGTGGAGACGCCGCGGTAGGTTTGGTGGGTGGTGTTGGAGGGGGAGAAGGTGTAGACGCGGAAGGGGCCGATACCCATTTGGTTGAGTCCGGTGAGGGTTTTGCGGTAGTCGGGGGTTACGATGCAGATTTCCATGGGCGAACCGAGGAATGATTTTGGGTCTGCGAGGGAGGTTGTTGGAGCGGGTGTTGTTGTGTCGGCCATTTTTTTTTTTTCGACGCAAGGCTGTGAGGTTTGGGTATTTGCTGATTATTGATGAGAGGGTATGATAAAAATGCAGATTTTTGGAAGAAGAATCCAGATTGCGATATGGAATCTGAGTATGTCCTCACGAGCTGAGTACGGCGGGATGGAAGGAGGGGTCGGCGGGTTTATATGTCGAGGGACTGACTACGTACGTGGTAGTGCCTGGGCTGCTGCGGGGCTGGTCATGTTCGATGATATAATTCACGCAAAACGTCCTGCTATACTATCTCATTGGAGTCATCATTATCGTCACTGATAGTGATGTTGCGCAAAGATAGAAAAAAAAACGTCAAGTCGAGCGTTCGGCGGCTCGCCATACAATCAGCGCAACCCATTTAGATCTCAAACACACAAGACGCCATCAAGTCAAAGACGTTTCATTTCATGTTCATGTTATTCTAGATCTCATCTTTTCGTTCCTCCTGTGCCCCGTTCATCGGTAGAACCCAGTCACAGGCTTCACGCTCTTGATGATGATGGGCTTCTCCATCAGCTCCTCCTCCTTGAACGACTTGTGCATGGCCTGGAACTCGGGCAACTCGGCGTGGTAGTCATACGCTGCCTTGTTGGCGTATCTTGTGCAAAATCTCAGAGTGTGTTCAATCCATGGAGATATGAAGAAATGGAAAACTCACTTCTCGACCAGAACCAACTGCTCCTTGCCCGTCTCCTGGTCGAAATCCTTGTACAGATGGAAACTGAAGACGTCTGGTTCGTTCTTTTGCACTGCTTTGGTGAGGTTCGAGAGGAGCTCTACGACCTAAACAATTGTTAGAGACAAGAAGAGGAGGATCGGGATGGGCGTACTCTGTCCAGCTTTCCCGTCTTGGGCGTCAGGGTAGCCACAATGTCGCATTCTTCGGGGTATGCTGCGATTGCCATTTTGGATAGTTTGATAGCGTCTTTCCTTCTGAGATTATTTTCAAGTTGCAATGCTTCAAAATGTTTCTGCTTCTGTCTTTCCAATCGCAGACATTTCATTATTTTTTTGGTTCGTTTTCTCGTCATGATGCAACGCGACCATTCGGGCCAATCAAGTGGGGCGTGTCAGCGTGCATGACGATCCCGGTCAGGTACCCGCTGTCAGCAAATCGGCGACACAATCATGTCAGCCATGCTGACCGCGGGCCGCAGATTGGAATCCGGGGTAGCTACGTCACAGGTCAGCCAGTGTCAGCAGAACCCGTCGAAGACCACAGCCGTTTTCAGAAATAAGCACAAGTGGTCCCATTGCTGTTTTTGGACGGGATCGTATATTGGCGCACACGTGCGAGTAGACGCATAGTTCATGTTAATACAGTGGTTTGTTAATACATAGATGGGATTGCATAAATCGACGTGTCTGGTAGATGGTTTCGCAAAAAGGAAGCGCGCTGCGTGGCGAGTGAATGAGAGCGTCTTTGTTCGGCATGTGGATTTGCTTCCGTTCCGCTTCCAACCGCAATCGCACTTGCGCTGCCAATGTCAGCAAGCTCAGTTTTGTGTAGAAATAGTCTATTGAGATTACTCTCTGGGGGCAACACACGAGGAAAGATAGCGAGCAAGCAAGCTAGCTATCTACATGCCTAGATAACAGGTAGATGGACGGATAGATAGAGATTTTGGTAGATAAGTTAGTTGACCGCCGCCTGCCGTATCGTACTGTACCGTCTGCATCATCAATTCTTTGTGAGACAACATGAAACTTGACCTGCCTACCATCATTTTCGCCCTGCTGTTCTCAAAGGGTCGTGCGAACCAGGTCCCTTTGACGACCGAGGGTCCAGACGACATTGACGAACTTGAGCGCAAGTGGGGATACAATGTGAATCACCCTCTTATGCGGACTATACCAATAGCTAACGTCATACCGCGCAGTGGGCATTCTCGGGCATCTCCACCTTCGGCCATGTCCCCCACACAAAATGCCTAACGCAGCCTTCCTTCACCTTTGACATTGGCATAATCGGCGTTCCCTTTGACACGGCAGTGTCGTACCGCCCTGGCGCGCGCATGGGACCGCGCGCGATCCGCGCCGCGTCCGCCAGGCATCTCACCAGCCGCGGGTTCCACGCGGACGCGAATCTCAACCCCTACAATTCATGGGCCAAGATCATCGACTGCGGTGACATCCCCGTGACGCCCTTCGACAACTCTGTGGCACTCGATCAAATGAC
Organism: Paradendryphiella salina; assembly: GCA_900634815.1. NCBI lineage: Eukaryota > Fungi > Ascomycota > Dothideomycetes > Pleosporales > Pleosporaceae > Paradendryphiella > Paradendryphiella salina. The sequence continues at coordinate 1,456 of LR132538.1, read as the reverse complement.
GCAAGGCTTGACAGAGCTCGGGAAGAGGCGACCCGCCTACAAAGGCGATATGGACCAGAAGACAGCGCCCATGCAAGTTCCCAAGTTGTTGATTCTCGGCGGCGACCACCTGGTCGCACTCCCGGCGCTGCGTGCGCTCAAGGCCGTCTACGGGGAGTCGATGGTGCTGCTGCATTTCGACTCGCACCTGGACACGCTGCACCCAAGCAGCTATCCGAGCGCGTGGCCATCGGAGCAAGCCACGTTCAACCACGGATCCGTCTTCTACCAGGCCAGCGTAGAGGGGCTGCTGAGCAACTCGAGCGTGCACGCCGGCATCAACACGCGGCTGACGGGCGTGTCGACTGCGGATTTCGAGACTGACGACAAAATGGGGTTCCTGCGCATCCCCAACGACGCCGTCGACGAGGTCGGCGTCAACGGCGTCATCGACACCATCATGAACAGGATCGGTAAAGACAAGAAGGTCTACCTGAGCATCGACATTGATGTGTTGGATCCTGCTTTTGCGCCTGGTACTGGCGCCCCTGAGCCTGGCGGCTGGACATCGCGCGAGATGATTAAGATTTTGAGAGGGCTCCGTGAGTTGAATATTGTCGGTGCTGATATTGTCGAGGTTGCTCCCGCGTATGATACCCCTGGTGGTGATACTGCTTTTGTGGCGGCTGCGCTGGCTTATGAGATTCTTACCAACATGGTCAAGAATGGTATGAAGAAGACTGAGAATGTCGAGGTGCAGCAGACCAGGTCGGAGCTCTGAATCCGAATGTAGCTGGATATCATGACTGGGCATGGGCGAGGGTGATACGGTTTCCTTGTCAACACATAGGCTACTTTTAGATTTTGATTGCGAGGGTAGCGGGGGTGCGGGAATTTGTATAGGTACTAGATTGGGTAGCAGAGAATCACGCAACTGCTTTATCATACCGAGACCTCCCTTGCTGATATCGTGACGTTCATCTGCGTGGAGACCATCATAGAGAGCACGAAAATGTCTTGATCGTGTTATTTCCATATATCTCTGTTCGGAAGGCGAAGAATACATTTCAGAACATGGTGCTGCGGTACTGTGTCTAAGATTGGACATTGCTTAAGGGTGGCCAGACTCAGTACATGGCCGCTCTAGCCACATGACTTTTCGTATATATGGCATCTCTCCGTCCTGACACATGGTATCCAAGAACTACATGATCCTGAGGCTCCTCTTTCCTAGGTAGCTGCTATTATCTGATCTTAAATCTGTTTAACTAAGTGCCTCTTTTCGCTGTGAAGCTACCCTCACAATTGGGCACGTTTAGTTAACGTCCTACGTCTTATTAAGTAGTATTTCGATACAAAATTATGGACGACTTTTAATCGTCACTATCTTTCTTAGACACACAATCCTCAAATTATCCCTACTCATTCCCATTTATATACGTACCCTAGCTTGGCAGTGTAAGGGGCTACGCCCAAG
>LR132537.1:0-29639 GCA_900634815.1 Paradendryphiella salina | reverse complement strand
CCGATACTCACGATCCGACACTCCCTCCGATTGTTTTATTTTTCAGACCGCATCAATCTCCACTCACTTAATCGACAAATCAACGTCTCCAACAACCTCCAAATTCCGCCCTGGCTCCGAAAATACTCGCTCCCAGGCAATTTATTTTGTCTCATCACCGGTGCCTTCAGGGGACCCTGTCGGTTCTTCAGCGTGTTTTAGGAACTATGGGAAAGTGGGGTATGCTGAAAATGGGAAACGACGAAGACTGGGATGGAGTGTTGATGAGGGCAGCTACACTACTTCATTATGGATACGGAATTGGGAGAGGTTTTCGTGGAGAGTTCTACGCGACATCGTAAATCTAGCATGGTTGGACTTGACGTTTCGTAAAGGCGGTCGGAAGGGTCGGAAGGCAAAGGCTACCTGCTACGGGCCGGCAAAGCGTGGCTCAACATTGCTGAGGCATGCATGACGACAGTACGGGTGGGGAAGCTCTCAAGAGTAGACTGCCTCACCTCACGCGGTCAGATGCGTTTCCATGATTATCGACTGAAAGTGCCCGCAGTCAATTGAAACGAGGTGCGCAGCACTCTGACCAAAGACGATCCAAAGCCAAAAGTGGACCCTTGTCTCCGATGCAATGTTCTCGAAAGTCTCGACTGCGTTGTTGTGCTTACTGCAGCTCAGTGGAATCGCAATCGCGCTACCAACCGAGCAGAAGCCATTACTACTCAATAATCACAAGAACGTGAAAGCAGTGCGCGCAAAGTATATCTTCCAAATCATGCGCTATGCACCGTTTGCTGACGCACTTTTTAGGCTTCGCCATGCCGAAATTATCCCCACAGGCATGTCATGTGGCTCCATGTGACGTATTCAAGTACTCAGTATTAACCGCAATATAGTCATTGACGACTTTCTCCCCAGGCTTACCCTCTCCGTGACTTGGTCAAATACCAAAGCCAACTTGGGCAATACAGTCAAACCAGACGATCTTCAAAAAGATCCTACCATCCTTCTACACGATGACCCGAGTCCGGCTAAGAAGCACGCCAGTCCAGATATGAGTTATGTCGTCACCTTGACAGACCCTGACGCGCCTTCACGCGACAATCCAAAGTGGAGTGAGATGTATCATTGGATCGCGTATAATATTTCTATTGCGCAAAAGACATACTCCATCTTACCTCTCCCAGAGTCTGGGCTTGCAGAACAGAGTGAATCCACTGAAGGGAGGCCTGACGACATAATGGAATACAAACCACCTGGCCCACCTCCAAAAACAGGAAAGCATCGCTATGTTTTCCTCATTTTCGCACCCAAGAATGGAACGACTGACCTTTGCATCTGAGTAAGCCAGAGGATCATCAGCATTGGGGCACTGGAAAGGAGGGTGGTGGTGTACGCGAGTGGGCTGGCGACAATGGACTGGTTCCTGTTGCGGCAAATTTCATCTACTCGAAAAACGAGAAGCAGTAGCTACTAATTTAAGCGAGTGTAGCAGCTGTTCAGAGATGCCAGCCTTGGTAGTTCTTCATCGTAGCGTCAGCAACTTAAAAATACCCAAGCTGAGCAGCATCCTTGCCTCATACTTGGGTCATGCACAGCATTGGCATTTAGCAGTTCATACAGCTCCACTATTTCAGTTGACATGTCCATTTACCATCGAGGAGTGTCGGTTAATATCTACACGGAATCTAGATGCTTGCGATCCAATAGTAGGATTACGTCATATCTCTCATGTGGTCCGGCCAGTCCCTCGCCCTGGCGTCTCTCCATAACGCGGCCCGTCGCACAGACCTGCCACCAACCACACCGTCAACCACCCTCACCCCCGAGCTGACGGAGCACCGTGCTGTGATATGCAATCTAGATGCGGTAAAGTACCAACCTAGATGATTCACAAGAAAAGGGACTCCTCCAGAAACCCCCGGATGAATACGAAACGAAGCATTTACCAATTGATTACAGAAGTCCATCGTTGCAAACGCCCTTTGATGCTGTAATCGATACACTGCCTCCCAGTGCTGCATAGTCCGCCGAAAAAAGTGGGGTATGTCATTCCGGTGAAGCTCGCTCGACAAACTCGAAATTTCAGTTGCATATCTTGGCTCAGATCATTCGAACACCGTCGTCCTATCATTCCAGTCTGGAGCCGATATGACCGGGATGGCGATGTGGCGGCATGGTTTGTTGGTCTTATCTACATATCAGGCCAGGATTACTGAACGGACGAAGCAACCCTACATGCCTTATCGTTGATGAAGTTTGCTCAATTATCACTCTCGCTATGCGCGATCTCTGCAAGCCGCCAGAGGGTTTTGAGCATTAGGTTTGCGCTTGGTGGTCGGCAAGTGCATCATCACAGCCCGTCTGTCAATGCATGATCGAGGTCCCTCTTGCCAGCTGCCGGTTTTGAGCCTCCAGTCCAGCCTTGATGTCGCATAAATGCTATGCATTTAAACAGCCTTTCTATCTCCTGTCGTGCGAGAATTTTCAGCGACTATAAAGCGGTCGCTTGCCCCTTGCGCAACTGCCCACATCTCCTGCAGTGCTTCGTTGCTCGCCTATGCTCCGCCTTGTGGACTACTGTGGCTGTGTAACATAACACACCGGACACATTTGACATGGCCATTACAACCCCCATCATGAACGACTACCATGCCGCCGATACGGAGCTCGTACTCGAAAGACTGAGAGCACAAGCAATGATGGCAGTGGAAGAGCAACCGGACTCCAAGCTCGCCACGGCCATCGACCAGAGGATGGTCTGGAGCGTGTTTTCGCAAAAGCACTTTCTTGCTCAGGATGCCTTGGAAGAGTTATTGACTGCAGATACTATCGGAGATGAGCTTCGCGAAGCCACTGGAGAGTATCCCGACGAAGAACTTGTCGACCACATCTTGAAACGTGCGCAGAGGACGTTCGCAATTCTAGCCTTTCGCGGAAGTGTTGCGAAGGCGGCCAGGCTTCTTCTATTCCAGTTCGACGACACACTGTTACCTGTCGCCATGGAAGGTAAAACGTTAGTCTCGTTGAATGGACAGCCTCGAGACGACTGCGCTTGGTATTTCTTCTCTGACTGGGGCTGCAGAGAGAAAAAGAGCTTCTGCAGAGATCAGCTGCAGTTCTTACCGAAAGTTTTCCATGAAGATAGTGATATGGAGGTTCTAATTCAAGGACGCCCGCTGCCTTTTCTTACGTTTCAGACCCTGGGCGCAGGTGGCAGCTTTAGTAATCTTCACAAGGGCACTATGCATCATGCCCATCACCCCGTTCGAGGAGGAGTCAGTAGTTGTCTCGTCAAGACGGATGGAAATCTGGCTAACGTTCGCAGGGCAATCTTGAAATCGCGATCAAAGAACTACACGACGATGCAGATGGAGCTTACGATCAAGAGCTTCAAGCATTACGGGAAGCACGAGAAATGGACCATCCGAACATCGTCAAGTTCATCGGTGGCTTCAGGCAAGATTCAAAAAGCTACCTGATCTTCGAGTGGGCTGACGGTCGAAATCTTCGTGAATACTGGAACGACAAGACGAACTGGAGACAGAATGAAGAGCTTATAAGTTGGACACTGCAGCAGATATGTGGACTTGCTTCAGCGTTGAACAATTGGCACAATTTTGCATCTGGGAGCGCAATGAACGGCAGGCACGGAGACTTGAAGCCCGAGAACATACTTAGGTCTACGCGGTCTGGGGTCGACATCTTCCAAATCGCAGACCTGGGGTTAGCTAAGGTACATTCACAACCAACGCATATCCGAAAAAGCTTATCAATGACTGCGCGTGGGACGTTGCGATACCTATCTCCTGAGGTTCATTCCAGTACTCCACAGAAAATCTCCAGGTCATACGACATGTGGAGCATGGGTTGCACCATCCTGGAATGGATCATCTGGCTGGTTCATGGCCCAGAGGAATTTGTTGCATTCCAAAACCAATGCTTTCCCACAGAACTCGAACAATTCTTCGTCGTCGACAACGGCACACCTGTAGTTCGACCTGTCATTAAGAAGTGGATAAAGCGTACGGAGGAGAACAGTCTGCGAAGCGACAAACAGTGTGTTAGTGGCGCCTTACGTGATTTACTGTTCTTCGTCAGAGAGAGATTGTTGGTTCCAGTTTCGAAAGAGGATGGTACAGCCAGCCGCGATGTTCCAACAGGTTCATCGGCGTCAGGGGTGGAGTTCCAACTTACTGTAGCAGCCGAGACACCCTCTGCGGGTGTGGGAAGAGCGAGGAGCGAGGAATTGCTGAAAAAGTTGGAAGCGCTTGTCGCGACTGGCACTCACCATCGCAACTACATGTTCGACCCGCAAGTCGCCAACACTGTTACCAACCATGCAGGGTACTTTCAACGATCGAGAGACAATCTCTTGGAGCCTAATCACCAGGTTAAGGCTTGGACAGAGGTGAACGGTTCCGCTGGCGATCAAGGAAAACATTTCTGATATCATGTTATGAGCAGACATCGCATGATCTCATCTACTTCAACCCTCTACAACACAAAAGCGGCCAGGCAAATACGAAGAATCCCTACGCAACCCCTGATTTCCTTGACACTTGGACTGTACATTCAGACAATACTTTTGCGAAGGGCGTTTTCGGTCTTTTGACGCACGACGAAATTACTGAGCTAACCCCGGCTCATCCAATTTTTACGCCATTATGCCAAGACTGCATTGGCACCAAAGGGGGTCTGCTTTCTCGGAATTCATTTTCGATATCGTTCAAGACAGCACGGATCTCACACAGTACGTGTGCTTTGTGTGCAATAGCATATGAGAAGATGAAGCACATCCCCGGGCTAGATTCCGAGAAGATACTCATCCTAGAAGGATCTTCGTTAAAGTTTGCAAGAGGAGAAGCCCCTGTACTATCTATTGTAGTAGGACCAAGTCACCGTGCGTAATCTGTGCCAATTTTTCAGTCATATCTAATCATTGATACAGGGAGCAGTGGCTTTCCAGCACATCTTCAGCGAAGTTTTCCAATCCTTCCAGTTCCAGGAAGTGCTGTACAGATCAAGTTACTGAGAAGTTGGCTCAAATGTTGTGATTCTGAACACGAATGCAAACCGAAAGAGATATCCTTGCCTCTTAGACTGATCGATGTGATTCCAGGATCGGAGCGCCACGATCGAGCAGACCCGAACTTTCTGCGACTAGACTGTGATTACGCTAGAACGGAGGAGAAGTACGTAGCTCTGAGTCATCTGTGGGGCCGTCCACAGTCGTATGGAAGGCTGTGGCTGAAAACAAGCAATCTCGCTAGGTGGAGGGATTGCTTGGACCTAAGAACGCTACCGAAAACATTTCAAGATGCAGTGCAGGTAACCAGGGATCTCGGTATTCGATACGTGTGGATAGACACACTTTGCATAGTTCAAGACGACATGGAAGACTTACAGACCCAGATTCAGCACATGGAAGACGTGTTCAGATGCGCCTACGTCACAATATCTGCGACATGTGCGAGTGGAAGTGCTGATGGGTTCTTGAAAAGAGGCTTCAATGGAACCCAGTATCCTCCGCTTTTCTTCTCTAGCGAAACGGCTCGCCTAGGCTGCTTGTATCTACGCGAGCCGATGGACGATTTCAAGCGCGATGTAGAGCAATCTGCCTTGAGCAGACGAGGCTGGATTTTCCAAGAGAGGGCACTTTCTCCACGCATCATCCACTTTACCGAAGTTCAAGTCTATTGGGAATGTGGAGAGGGGGTTCGATGCGAAACACTCAAGAAGTTGTACAAGTGAGTGTGAAGCCTCTCAAGGTTACAAAAGAAAGTAAGCTTACCAATGTCGCTAGCCGTAAGACTTCTTTCATATCTGATCCACGGTTTCCCAACGCCATGGTGAAGCTATACAAGGGCATGCGCATTCTCTTCTTCAAGGAAATCTACGAAAGATATTCACAACTCGACTTCACCTATGCGACAGACAGATCTGTGGGTATCACTGGAATCGAAACGCGGCTTGCAAAGTTGTTCGGCAACGCCCAGTATGGAATCATACAAGATCCTAGGGAATACAGCTACTTGCCTCGAACTCTCCTTTGGCAACGAGCCGACGCGGGCACCCCAATGCAAAAGATCGATTACCCAAAGAACCGCACGGTGCCTTCCTGGTCCTGGATGGCAGTCTCGGGTGCTGTTTATTACGTCGACATACCATTTGCCGCTGTGGGCTGGAACACAAACGTTGAAGCGCATTTCGGTGATATCACCAATCCGATACACAACAGTGCCTGGGGTCAGCCACTTCCAACAATCCATGGCATCGCAAAGGATTTTTCGCAAGAGCCCCAGGATAATATCACATTTGATTGCGCCTTTGATGCGTCCAGCTTTGGAAAACTGGGATGCTTGATTCTGGGTACAGATTCGGAGCTTGTGGAAGGACGACAAAGGCACTACGGACTGATCGTTATTCCCATTGCAGGCGTGGATCTCTACCAGCGCATAGGAGTGGGAATCTTCACTCGCGATAACGGTTGGATGGAGGGCAGGAATGGACAGGAGATACGTCTTGTATAGAGTCAACATGTAGGATCTGCAAGGCGTTAGTATCGCTGAAAATAGCGTCAGTCTTCACTTTATTTTCAGCGAAGCTTTGGTTTCTCTTGTCTGCATTTATAACGAGATAGAACGGTATGCTCAAGAATTTACAAAGCCTGGCCAACCGGCCGATTGCCCAAAAACTCGCCATCCTGCTGCCCACCTTGTATACTTGGTGGTCCATACGATGCATATCCATTTCCTTGCTGCTGTTGTATGTCTCCTAAATTCAACCCATCTCTCCTTCCCGCATCCAATTCACTGGGATGCGGTATCTCCCGTCCACCAATCTCCCATACATTGGCATTGGTCGGCATCTCGTTGTTCTCGGGGATCTTTGAGTCCATAAATTGGTGGTGTTGTGGTGGCTTCTCGTCGGAGTATATGTTGTCTTCGGAGTATCGGGGCAAGTGACTGGATGGTGAGTGGTCTGCGGCATCTCCAACGGCACCGGCACCAGCACCAGCACCAGCACCAGCACCAGTGCCTCCAACAAAAGTCGAAGAAGAGGCGTGTCCACCAGACGTTATAGGTGATACTGGGGAGAGCATTGTTGCAGGTCTGGAAGAAGGGGCGTTCGTACTCGTCGGTATCGTGGTCGTGGTAGGGTAGGCATGCTGTTGCGGTACATTCTGGTACGCACCGTTTGCAGGTGGAGGTTGATCTGAAGAAGAAGAGATCATTGGACTGGCTTCTTTGTCGGCAAAAGGCGTTGTTTGGTTCTTCTTCTTTCGGTGACGGAGGAGTAGTAGTACGAAGATGCCAATCAAGGCGAGTGCTGCAACGGCTCCTACCACCACGCCTGCAATAAGACCGGCTGATGGCCCTGAGTCTGAATCTGAAGACGATGCTGCGGCTGCGGCTGACGACGAGGAAGTCGGTTCCTGCGAAGATGCGCTCGACGCTGCATTACCGGTCTGAGAAGCCCCAGAAGACTCGGCCTCCGCACTCGTCGCAGTACTACTCTCTTCTCCAGTCGTGCTTGTCGCCGTACTACTCGCCTCACTCGTCGCCGTAATCTCCGCCGCGATACTCGTCGGATTCGCCGGCGTCGGCAACGCATTCACGACACTCCCCGCCACACTCTCGATAACCGCAGTGGGGACCGTAACATCGTTGCTCGACAGCACAGACGACACATCGCCCACGACACTGGAGAGGAGATCACCAATCTGTCTCTTTTGCCGCTGGTGCTCTTTTTTCACCTTCTCGACCCCAACGCTGCCTGCTTTGCGACAAAAGTCCGTCGTTGTTATTTCCGTGGTCGCGCGGTCGGGGTGCGAGGTCGAATTTGAGGCGTGGTTGTCGAAGCAGGAGATGCGCCAGAGGTATTGTTCGCATAGGCAGGTGTAATCTGGTATTGTGGATGTGGATGTGGAGGTGGTGGTATTGTTGGTGCAAGGGAAGTAACCTTTTACGGCGGATAGGCAGGAGGTGATTGCACTAGATACGATGGACCGTCAGCTTGCTCTCTCTGTCTCTCTCTTCATTCGTTTCTAAAACAGATGCAAAGAAGAGGGTGTGCATAGTTACATTTGCTCATGATTCTTTCCCTGGTGATGTCCCATTCCCAACAAACTAGGCCAATGCAACGCAGGCACAAGTTTGATCAAAACACCCAGCATACTTTCTTCTCACCTCATCGATCGAAAGGGTTATGACGGAGAGGATAGCGGCGCTCAAGTCAACCAATTCAACCAGGTGACATGAAGAGGATGTAAAGCTCCAACAGACTACACAGCCCAGCAAATTTTGTATTTTGTCGTGTCGTGTCTTGCGAAAAAAGACTTGCTTCCCTCCCTTCAAGTTTCCAGTGGGGAATGCAGCGCCCAGAGGGATAAAAAGTGGCGTTCACAGTACCCTCTCCATTCGCCAATTAACAAGGCGGGGATCAAGAAACACGCCATGTGCTATCATCTATTCAACACGCACTACCGTAGTCCGAGCACCCGTCCCTCATTGATTGCGCGAAACCTGTTGAACCCGCCCATCAATGATGTAGCCATGTGGAGGCGCGCTTTCCCATACAGGCAAAGTAAACGCCACGGTAAATCATGTGGCGGTGTATCATGTGGCGGTGCAAAAGAACGATACCGTTTGATTGGTGGGGCTGAGAGGGTGTGGGTGGTTCGTTCCTTGATCTGTCTGGGACGCTAGCGGGCCGTCGTTCGTCGTTATGACATCGTCTGGACGGCCAAAGGCACAGGCAACGTGGAAGCGAGCAAGAGGGGTGCACGTGTGCTGAAAAAAAAGGATATTATTAAAGCTTTTCATCTTTTGCTTTGCGATGGTAGATAAAAAGCAGATATATGCGATTGAGATGCAAAGTTGGTAGAGCACGTGATCTAGACTGTTCGTATGCCTGAGTGCTTCTTTGCAGCAATACTCCCTTGCTAGCACTACAACTACATAGGTGGGTATGGTAAGATACGATCAAGGAAATAAAAAGGGTGCTGACTCCAAAACGATGCTTCCCGCTGAAAGGTGTAAAAAAAAAGAGAGAATCCGGGGGTATTGTGCGCCATAGCTACAACATGTTTTGCGCGAGACCCTTTCCGCCAGTTGTTCGCGAGAATGTTGGTTTGCGAGCAAGTTGTGCATGGGGCCTTTCACTTCCCATTAACACCCTCACCATGGCCCTCAAGTCTGTTCACAAGCCTCTTAACACCACTCCACTCCTCGCTCCTCGTCTGTACACCACCGAGATCATCACCCACCTCAAACACTGTGACAACGCCATCCATGCCACCAACTGCCATCCTCCTGCCCTCATTCCTCTCCCAAGCCAGCTTATTAAGACTTCTATTCATGTAGCCCAGACCAGTCGGCATATTGGTAAAAGCGCCTCTCTTGCCATCACTAGGCTTGACCGACTGCACAGGGACTTCGACATCCACGTTGATGTCCCAGACTTCGAGGCTACCTGCACCGTCGACGAGAGCAAACACGGATGGCTTGACGGGCGACCATCGAACGTCGTAGACGAGGTCTTCGCGGGCGATGTCGAGGACGGGCGTGACTTGTTGTGCGGCACCGGGTAGAGTGGGGTTGGTTGCGCCTGTAGCCGCGGGAGGACGGACTTTCCATAGCTTGACGCTCCAGTCAACACTGGATGAGAGGACGAGATCGCCAAGATCGATTTGGCCCTTCGCTGGGTGGAAGTCGAGGCTCATAACAGGAGCGGCATGACCGGCGTACTTTACACGGCCGTCTACACCTGCCTTTGCACCCGCGCGATCGTAACGATGGCAAGGGTAGATAGAGCCTTCCTCTGTTCCCGCAAGGAAGTAGGTCGGGTCAGATTGAGGGAAGGCGATGCTGGTGACTGCCATATCATCCGTCTTGGCTGGTGGTGGTGAGGTCAATTCCAGGAACTCTTGTGGTTGCGAGAGCATGTCAACTGTCCAGCCACAAACCACACCGTCGGTCGAACACGAGATGATGTTGTTCGCGTTCTGTGTACCGACAATGTCTAACGAGTAGACGGGATGTGTGTGGCCAGATCCCGTAAGTGGCGTCTTCTGAACAGGCGCAGATTTCGCACGGGTGTCCCATAACAACACTTGGCCCGAGTATGCGCCTCCAACGATAAGGTTGGGATGGAATGGGGAAAATTTGGCGGTAAGGATATCGGACTGAGCGTGGAAGATGTATTCGGGTCGGTCGTGCATGTGCAAGTTCCAGACTTGTACGAGACCGTCTGGGTCGTGCGGAGCAGCCGGGTTCTTGGTATACGAGGCGAGGACGAGCTCTGGGAACTATCAAGCATATTAGTTGCATGTTCGCAAAGCAATATTACATTCGGTACCTTTGTCGAGAAGCCTAGATCAGAGACCATCCTCTTCTTGCTCCATCGCTCGTCCCAAAACTGCGCAATCTCCTTTATTCGTCGACCCTTCTTTCCTCCGCTAGAGCCGTAGCCCTCATCCGAGTCATCCACATCGACGCCGCCTTGCGCGTAGTCGGCGAGAATATCGTAGCCCAATTGCTGATCGAGCGCACGCTCCAGCACCTTTGTGCTCCGCTCGACAAAGCCAATGAATTCATCCGAGTTCTCCACAGCCGTCAGTTCCTCGTTGGTCAGCGTCTTGAACGGAAAGTTGTCGTCTGATGCTGGTTGGGGGACACCGTCCTGGGGCGCTTGGCTGATAGCCTTGATCTCGTCCTCGATTTCCCTTCGCAACTGAGATCGGATCTCCTCATCCCGCTCCTTTTGTCTCCGGCTCAGCCTCTTACTCTTTGGTGATCGAGTGGGGCTCTCGTCGCGTTCGCTGTCGCTTCCCCCAACGCCCCGGTCCTTGGAAGGGCTCCAGTCTATGCTCGCTTGCACTCCCTTGCTGTAGGTTATAATCTCCTTCTCCTTCTTGACCTCGTGTGTGACTTGCCCGTCGATTTCGTAGACTGTTGCTAGCGGACCTATCGAGAGCGTCTGCATCTCACGGTCGATCATGCCAGTAGATAGCGGGAAGCCTGCCGACCCCTCATCGCTGCTAAGCTGGCCTGCGCTGACTACGGACGTCGGCCGGGTTGCTCGTCCAGCGCCAGCCGGCGATCCAGGTTGGGTAGAACCGGGTCTGCTCTCGCCCAGAATGCTATTAATGAGGTTGTTTACGTCAGTTCTCCGGTCCAAGTCTTCGCTGCGTCTTGGGGTTGGTGAGAGGACCTGGTATGCTTGTCAGTCGCTATCCATGACTGTGCGGGTACGTGGCCCTACTTCTCCAAGCGGACTGCCAGTCACCGACTGTCTGCTGGCCGTCTCCGCCTTTCTGAGTTCGCGCTGGCGCTTCAGCTCAGCGAGCTTGGCCTTTTTGGCGAGAATCTCATCCCGCCGTTGCTGCATTGTGGACTCCATGGCGGACATGTGGAGAGTGGGATGATTGGGGAGCGCGGGTGATGAGTCGCAGCAGATGATCAGAGAAGCTGGGATAGCGTTGAATCTTGAACACACGCAATCTCTGCCACCTGACCAGTTCCGGGCATCAAGAAAGGAAAGTGCAAAAAAGAGTCGCGTTGGTTGTCTGTTGCCTCGGTCGCGCCAAGATGTGGTTCAGGGACGTCTCTGCACTAGCTCGCAGCGAGCCATGCCGACCAAATCTTGCGCCAGGTCCAACCTCAACTTTCACAGCTCCAACGCCCAACAAGCCGCATCCGCCCCGACGCCCTCGTCACGCCCCTCCGGATCCTCCCCAGCCGGTGCATCCCCATCGCCCATACGGCCATATTTGCCATTGGACTCGTCCCACGCCGATAACCCGTCATCGCAAGTCGCTTCTTCGCACGAACCCGTCAACATGTCCGCTTCCGTCGGTATCAACGTACGCTTCTCCCCTTCCCCCACCCAAAACCCATCCACGCACTGCCCTCTGCAAGAGAGTATAAATGCCCTTGTCTGGGCCAGTACTCTACGAAACATGTGACAATGACGGCTAACGGTGATATGTCCAGGTCCTCCGATGGTCCGCACTCGGATTCGGCGTCTTCTACGGCGCCTACCACCAGCTCTCGTTATCCGCCGCCGACCGGGCAAAGGCCGCACAAAAGGACTGGGAACACAAGGAGTCGTTGATTAGGCAAGCAAAGCAGCAATGGGCACGAGACCACCCCTCAGAACAGCCAAAGTCTTCGGGAGGTATGTCGGAACTACGCCATTGGCGGCCAATATCACCACCCTGTGATAGTACCAGCGACACACGAATATTCCACTAGGCTGAGTGTGTTGTACTAACTCCAACAAATAGCTTCCGCAGACCCCAAAGACCCCAATGCCGACCTCAACACACTCCTCGGCATAACCGACAAATAAGCGAGCGCATCGAGACACGTCATGTTTTCCAAAGTTAGCATGGAACCTAATGCGGCCGTTCCCCTCCTCCACCAAAACCGAGAGATGAATTTGGGCTGGGGGAAGGGGGATAGTAGTCAATAGTGGTACGACATCTACGAGATTACCAATCTCTCCCTGTACTTTGTACCTTTTTGTACAATATAGACGTCGGGTTGGTCACGTTTTCAAACATACATGCTTCAGTTCGATTTTCTCGTCATCGTATCTTGCTCCAACACTAGCAATGTTTCTAATTGGTTGCCTATGTAGCCTGCGCGCGTTGTACTGCAGTGAAGTCGATTGATTAGATACCACCCCCACCCCCACCCCTTCCACCAAAACCTATCTGCTTATCAAGTCTAGAGACATCACGTAGGAGTACTGAACAAGTTCACGTACGCACAATCTTTACATGTCGGAAGACGTTATATTCTATACAAGTCTCATCTCGCACCCCTCGAATCCGCCATGGGCAGATGCTATGCTACACACGGTTGACTTGAGAACAAGCTGTAAAATAAAATAAAGTAAAAGGTAACAAGAGCAACAAGAGCGAAAGCCGAGGGGCCTTTTACAAAAAACACATTGCCAGGGAAACAGAAGAGGAGAAATCTCGGAAGAAGCGTGGCCTGTGAAGGGGAGGGTAAAGGAAGGGGCCGAAACACAATATCAACAAATGAATCGGCCCTTTCTCCCATTCCCCTCTCCCAAGCCTTGATACGCCTCGTTGAGCCTTTACCCCCATATATCCCCCGCCCTTTTAGACCTACCCATGGGTATACCACACCGGCAGTCTTTCAGCCGGGAAACAAAAACAAGGGCAAAGGCCGTGTAATTGCACATCTTGAAAACCTACAAGTGAACCTCCCCACCATGTTCATTCCAGTTCATTATCCACACAACACACAGCTCTTACAAGACCTCACCGACAATCTTTGCTGCCTCCTTGTATGTCTTAAGCAGCTTCTCGCACTTCTCGCGCTCGGCCTTGATGGTGTCGTCTTCGTACAGAAGTTCCTGAAAGAGGTCCTCCTTATATAGCGTTGAGACGAGCCTGTTTTGTACCACGTCTTTCGAATGGTTGACGAGGAGATGCATGATGGCCTTGGGGACCTGATCAGCAACTGTTTCCCGGACAATGTTGAAGTACGATGATATGAGGCGGCGGATGAGCTCTGTCTCGAGGGCTTCGCGTTCGGTAAGGGCCGGTGCTTGCTCGGGGTTGGATGGCTAGGAGGAATTAGTACACGAGCATAGTGAGGGGTAATTGAACTACTTACGAAGCCGCCTTCAAAATTTTCGCCTCCCACACTTGGACTGCGGGGAGGAACACTAAGAGCAGCACTCATAGGCGTATCATAGTCCTCATCTGCTGGCATCATCGCCAGTACATGAGCAGGCTGCTTGTTGTCACCTCTCCGGATGCTCTGTGCAAAGCTAGGTTCGCTGTTTTGGCTAACGTGCCGGCTTCCCGGCCTGTTGTCAAGTGCCACATGTGCTGCCTGTTGTGGGTTGGGATAGGCCGTGTTGCTGTCTTTGCTAAAAAAGTAGTTGAGGAAGCTGTCGCGTGCGGTGCCGGGAGGTGACCGGTTGCGGCTGTTGAGTGCTGCTGTTGTGCTCTGGGCGCCGTTCATCATACGTCCCACAGCTGGTGACATGCTGCGGCTGGTTTGCGATTGGTGCTTACGGAGAGGAAGCGCTTTCAGTGTTGCACCCTCGCCACCTTCACCCTCCTCTGGAACCCCTCCGTCAGAGCCGTTTTGCAATTCTTTTAGCCTCCTCTGCTCTCGCTTCTTCCTCTCGGCCTCCTGGGCAATCTTCTTCTCCCGCTGTTCCTTGTCATTGATGACAGACGACATGGCTGCAGCTGCTCCAAGGAAGTTGGGGTGATTTGTGTTGATGTAAGCTCTTTGGATGTCGATGAGTGATGCGACATAACCGGAGCAAGGGCCAAGCTGTTCCCGCAAAAGGTCAGAGACGACCTCGATGAGCTTTCCTTGTAACCTAGGATATCTTGTCAACTCGGTAGAGCCGCAGGTGTGGCAGATCTTGATCAATTCTTCGTAGACGAGCTCGACGCAACGCTGGCTAGGGATTTCGAGAAGCTTGATCTGGGGTTTTACAAGAAGGTCAAAGGCCAACTCAGGTACGAACAGACTGGGGCGTGGTCCAGTAGAGTTGCGAATGGCCGTCCGTATATCGAGGACAGAGAGGTTCTGGGTTGGGTCGACCTGTTCGAGCGAATTGCCGAAGACAGAGTTGAAGATGTAGTATATCCGGGCACCACCGCACAGCTCCTTTGTTGAGATCTCGGTAGAGGTACCGTCAATGGATGAGATGAAGGACGAGGCAAAGCGGGTCATGAGCTGCAGGATGAGGGAGCCGCGGTGCTCCTTTCCGGTGAAGGCCACATCACCATAGCTGGCGAGCTCTTGTTGTGTCTGGCCCATGAGGGTGTTGAGGCGTGCCTTGATGTCGGGTAACCGGTCCCGGATGTGGGCCATGAGGGTCTGGTTGAGGCTCTTCGCAAGCAGTTGGGTACCGCAGCGGTTAGCCATATTCCGATACGCGGGGTGGTGTCGGAAGAAGTCACGCTCAGCCTGCAGCGCATCAGAAAGCGACTTGTTGCCCTGGATGTCCTGTTGGGATCGGTTGACGATGCCGATGAAGCCGAGCTTGAGGGGGTATACGCGACCCGAGAGAATGTCCATGGCATTGGTGCCGTGATCCATGAGATCGAGCTTTGTGAGCACACCAATGGTCCTCTTGCCCATGGGGTCGACATGGCGGGCGAGCTTCAAGGCTTCCGAGTTTACGAGATCGACGTTGGCGGGAGAGACGGCGAGAATGACACTGTTGGGCTTCGCAATGTACTCGGTGATGAGATTCCGCGTCTGCTTCTCGATGTCTGTAGGCTGATCGCCAATGGGGACCTGCGGTGGTTAGTTCCATGTTCCGTGCAGAAAAAAAGTTGGCATCACGGACCTTGGTCAGACCGGGCAGATCAACCAGCGTCAAACTCAGCACGTGGGGCGAATAAATCTTCAGGTTGATGGGTTGCCTGTTGATGCCCTTGTTGTTTCCTGCTATCCTCGATGTCTCGTTCTCAATCTCGCGCTTGACGTCGGCAAAGTCGTAGAAGCGCTGGCCGGGGATGTGGAGAAACTCGCCCCATTCCTGCTGGCCGGCAACGCTGGCTGGAGTGTGGGGCACGTGAACCTCATCCTCGTCGTCTTCGTCGCGCTCGCTCGGCAGGTTGATGAGCTGGAGGATGAGCGGTCGGCGTGTGACGATTCCGCTGCCACGCGGCAGGAAATCCTTGCCGACAATGTTCTCGAGCACCGACGACTTTCCAGAAGATTGTGATCCTACGACCACCTAAGCCAGTTAGCATGCTCTGGCCCCAACACGCTGGAGCTTTGTAAAATCTGCTCTGCGCTCACCGCATTCCCGTTTCCGGCTGGGGCGCACATACAATCTGAGGTAAATCTAGGGAGTCATTTCCAATCGTGTTGAAGACCAGGTCCTGCAGCCTGTTGACAATGTTGAGGAGCTCCTCGCCCAGCGACGCCATCGCGCTGCTGTGTACGTATGCTTTCTTCGCTCCTTACGGGACCCGTCCTGGTTGAGCAGCCAAACGACACGGCCGAATCTTGTGCAAGCTGGAAGTCGAATCACGGCGGGGACGGCGTGGTGCGGAATTCAGATGCAGATGCAGGACCGGCAAAGTGATTGTAGCTGATCGATGGCGACTTTGGTGGGAGCAGAGGCTCGTAATGGAGTGCCTCTGTAGCTCCGTCGTCACTTCGCTTGAAAGTTCCAGCACGTCCAAGTCGCACGTGACGGGCCAACGCAGCAACCCCGTGGACCCCCTGGCCACCTCAAACACACATTCGCATCTGTGTCTTCTTCTTACCCATCCTGTAACACACTACGTCCTTGCTTCTCGCGCAAATGTGCCCTGTCTTCTGCCTGCACATGCGACAATTACCCCCGGGTTCTTTTTGCTAAGCACGACGCTGTTGATGGCTGTTCGTAGTCAACTCTATCAACACGAACGCCCCTCGGCTCTAAGCCCGGATACAACGCGTGCGAGAGCCTGCAACAGACCACCACCAGCATGCGCATGCGACCACGGCCAAGTCATCTCATCACCGTCAGCAGTACCTGGTCTTGCAAAACTGGCCGTAGGCCAAGCATGCAGAACAACACATCGGCTGGCTCCGCATCCCCCCGCCCCCCCCTTGTTGGATGCCCACATTTTGACAAAATCTCCAAGATGTTTGGAACAGCGTTTTATGTTAGTTGCCTGGGTGTGTGTCAGTAGTACCATGGACACGTAGGACTTCTGGTCAGCCCCACCGAGGGCTCAACGATGCTGTCTTCGCATTCGTCTTGGCATGGTCACAGTCTGACGGGTATTATCGGACCTCCGGGAATTCCATGGTAGCGAGGCTACGGTTATCTATCGCCCGCTCACCAGCCTTATCTCTTGTAAAGCACACGGCCACACGCGACAACACCAAATTATCAAGCATCATCTCCACGCCGTATCTCCGCATCCTGGGGGAACGCTGTGTGATCTTCAGGCCTAAGCATCTTCTAGAACCCAATTGGGCAGGCTATCTGTAAGGTACCATCCAAACTATCGTATGGCAACATCCCTCCGCATAAGCCGATAGGTGAGAGTTGCTTTCTGACTGAATCATTATCCCGTGACCAAGTTCTTCTTCCCCAAGGAAGCTTATCACCTATATTGATAAGGCTCGTTATCGCGCTCGTTGCAAACAAAGGAAGGAAGTGCGGTTGCGCCTAAAGTACAAAGGTAGGCAGCGTGCCCTCTCAAGACTTGCTCTGTATACATCGCACTTGCACTTGAACTTAATCTCTGAGCTCAACCCAATCCCTCCATTACTCAAACCTCGCCTGCTTCACCCCACGTCCTCTTCGACGCTTCCATGGCCTCGGAGTCCCTAACCCTCACTACCACCGAAGAGCAACACGATACAACAGTAGGGACGATAAAATGCACGGCGCCGATCCCGTTCGGCGGCGAACAGCAATGGCTCTACTTGCCTGCAACCAAAAAATTCGACATATCTCGAGGATCAGAGCAGAAGATGGTTTTCGATTGCGATGAAGAAGACCGGAACCACACCGGCCTCATGATCGACCCTGGCACTTCAGTCTTGATCGTTGTCGACATGCAAAATTACTTTGTCCACCCCATCTATCGCGACCATACAGCAGGCATCGCGGCAATCGAGCCCACGTTGAAGGTCATTGAGAGATGCCGAAAGGAGGATATCCAGGTTGCATGGCTCAACTGGGGAATCACCGACCACGACCTGAAGAAGATGGCGCCTGCTATCCAGCGAGGCTTCAGCAAGACCTTGGGTTGGCACGTTGGTCTCGGTGCTCACCTACCCAACGACCAAGGTAGATGTTTGTTCAAGCGAACATGGAACGCCCAACTCTACGAGCCCTTCAACGCGGTCGCCCAGCCTGGCGACCTTTTCTTCGACAAGACGCGCATGAGTGGCCTTTGGTCCGAGAAAGAGCCTCTTCACCAGTACCTCTGCGCTTCTGGTAAGCAGACGTTGCTTTTCGCTGGTGTCAACACCGATCAATGCGTTTTCGGCACCGTATCCGACGCTTACTCGTATGGATGGGATTGTGTCCTGCTCAACGACTGCACGGGCACCATGACAGGCCGCGGAGCTCAAGAGCTGGCCGAGTATCAGGTTTCGCAAAACATCGGCTTCGTTATCAACAGTAGCACGTTTTGTAACGCCCAGATCAGCGAGCATGTGGAGGGCTGCTGAATTGACAGCGACTGCGTTTCGCGTTGACGAATCTTTCACATTTTCTTTTGGTTTTTTTAACGTGACTATCCAATACCCATAGAGCAAACACTCCAATATCTACAACGTTCGCATTACATCTGCATGAGTCGCAGCTAATCTTGGAGTTGATGTTGAGGTTTTTCAAACAGGGCGTGCCTAGCCGATGCATCACGTCGGAAGCATCTCAAGGCCTGCAAGATAGCGAGTGAGACTGCTTTTATTGATGCGTTAATTTGCGTCTTTCTCGGAAAGTGCTGTCGATGGAATCAATGCTTCCGGACACTCATACTGGGAGGACCTTAAAGGCAGTGGGAAAGTCAAAGTCAAGGCAGTAGTCCTGGAAAGTCCAGTCTATCTGGGAGTATGATGTATCGATGCCGGGCCAGACCTCAGTAAGCTGTCTTTGGAAGATTTCGTTGCTATACGAAAGACATGTTTCGGTCGGGGCTGTACCAGTGTGGTAAAAGATAGGCGTACACTCGGTAGCCTCGTTAGAGGAGGTTATGTGGTCGCACTGGGCAGGCAATCTAGTGAAGCAATTGCCAGCTGATGCAGCAGTCTCGAGCAATGATGTGGAGCCGCTACAACTCAATATCCCTGAGCAGATAAGTCTCCATAACCGGTTCGCGAGTTTAGTTACGCCTCTGCCGCTGGTCCATTGTTGACTGAACACATCTAGCGCATCGCAACATTGGCGAAGATCTGAAGAAGCCGCATTTACATTTCTTTCGCCGTCATTTAAAGCGCGATATACCACCGTCGTAGCCATGGACACCGCGTATGGTATTAACGGAAGTGGTGGAAGCCGCTTGATCCCCTCGTGGGAAACAATTTCGAGAACCCGGTCAGCGGACGCAAGGCGTCGGTTATACTGCACAGTGCTTGGTCCGCTGTAGCGACAAGACAGCATACCAGCTACATGGTACCATATCTCCAAGTACGCTTTCTGTTGAGAATATTTGGGTTCAGTCCAGGTGTCAGATAGAACGAGCTGTGGTGAGGTCGGATCTGTACAATCGAACAGGGACTGCTCGGCTTGGCACGCTAGCGGAGAACTCAGAAACAGCTGAAGACGGTTGAGATGGAACGATCTTTAATACGATAGTGAAGACAATATGTTGCAGCCATCCCGCCTTGCCCCTTACTGCACTCAGTTCTCTACGGTAGTCATACTACTAGAGGTACCTTAGTTCAATACTTTCTACATTAGCCTATAGCCGAGCTAGTTGGAGGCTCTTCTCACCTCGATGCGACATGTGAAACTGGTCAAAGCCAGTCCCACATGTGATCTCAGTCAGTGATGGAAACTCCCAGCACCCGTCAACAATGGACGTTGATCCAGCTTTATAAGCCTTGGTTGCCATCTTCATGAGATCCCCTAGATTCAAAGCTACCGTCATGATCTGCGGACGATAGTTTTGCTCATGGGGCTGAATACGTTCAATGCCAATGTCTGCATCGTCGATGAAGAAGGGCGCTGCTGCCATGACTGGCTTGCCTAGGCGGTCGAAATTTCGCAGTGACCACCACAAGTATTCACATCTTTCTTTTTCAGGATTCCCAGGAATCCTAAGATGGATGCACATCGACCATGCTTCACATGTTGCCTGTGATAGATAGCTTGAAGCGCGATCCACGCCACCCAGGCCGTCGTTGTGCAGATGCATGAGTGCTAGCATTTGGATCTTGGTGACACGGTCCGGTTCAAGATCCGCTTTGATGGCCGCATCTAACCCCGCTAGTAGCTTGGATGCAAACTCTAGGGGCTCGAGCACGGGACCAGAATCCGTCAAGCGTAAGAACGGGGCTGCTTGTTTGGCCTTACAGATGACGAGGCATATTGCTCTTACCAAGTAAGTGGATGCTTGACTATTGCTGTGATCGCGAAAGATGCTGGTCCCATTAATTATTGGGGCGAGGTCGTCTATTATCGATATGTATAGAGGCAAGAGTGCGTCTGTCGTGGGTCGTGGTAACGTAACAAAAGCACCTTCGTCTTCAAGATATCTCTGATGGGCTTCGGAGAGGTTTGGTAGTACGGGGCGATTCTTGTGCTGCTTGTACCATATCAATCGACGATGTGCTTCGTGTGCTGCCGTAGGGCTAGGCACTGAGACTTGCCGCGCAAGTTGCGAGGATGCTGAGTGAGAGTCTGGTAGTTGACCGTTTGAACCCGATTCTGCATCTTCTGAGAGAGCTGCGAGGACAGACCCAGGATTTTATTCGCTGACACGACCAGGACTCGGACTGGACCTACAAGTGGTACTGTCCGAAGACGGCGTCTCTCTTTGAAGTCCCGTCCTATCAAACCGCTCTTGACGCTCGGTTTGACGATTCCCAGAGTGGTAGCACCGCTTCTTGCGCGAGTGGCAAGTTGTGCAGGCTGCAGCTGTTCTTTTTCTTGGTGCCATTTCGCCGGATTGCCATACGAACTCCATGGTTTCTGAAAACGCGTCGGAACGGTTAAGTCGTGGGGTCTGTCGAGGGGTCTAGGATGCGGGAGCAGCCCGCATTTGGTGTTGACGCGGGATCGCACCAAACTCTGTATAGGCGCCTGTGTGAGCTTGATACATGTTCGGACGCTGTTGGTCCCTACTGTTGTAGTCTCCGTCCTGTGCCGACCCAAATGAAGACAATGCCGCCTTCCCCACTACGCTGGGTGGGTTAGAGCGCGGGGAAACTGGCCGCTAACCTCTTCTGGGCCGGCCCGCCTCAATGCCTCGAGCATCTGCAACTTCACGGGCAATTACACTGAACACTAAACCTTCCAGTTTGCGAGATTGGCATTTGATTCGATACTTCGAAGATGCTGGGGTATATGCAATGGTCAGCCCCGGATGGAGCACGCATGGAGCACAATTGGTATATAAATCCTACCATGTCACCGCTCGACACTTCTTTCACTGTCTACTGATATCCTATCCTACCTTACTCCAAAATGTCTTCTCCTCAGGTCAAGCGGTATGTCATCGTGGGCATGGGCGTACGCTCAGCTTTCTACTACCAGAGCATCTTCCAAGACTTCAAATCGAATGCCCCATTGGTAGGTATCTGCGACACCAACCAGACTCGCATGAATGCAGCCAACGACCGGATCGCCGAGATAGGCGGGGAGCGTGTACAGACATACAAAGCAGAAGACTTTGACAAGATGGTGAAAGAGCAAAAAGCAGACGTCCTTGTTGTCACCACTATCGATCGATTCCACCACGTTTACTGCATCCGAGCCATGAAATTGGGCTGTGATGCGATCACTGAGAAGCCTATGACTATTGATGAAGAGAAGCTACAGGCCATGATTTATGCCAAAAAAAGAGCAGGAAAACAGATCCGCGTGCTCTTCAACTACCGATACGCGCCGCATCACACCAAATTGCGTGAGCTGGTTGACTCAGGAGTCATCGGCGAGATCACCACGGTCCATATGGACTGGATCTTGGACTGCGCACATGAATCCGACTTCATGCGTCGATGGCATCGGAAAAAAGACACCAGCGGTGGTATCCAGATGCACAAATCGATCCATCATTTCGAATTAGTACATTACTGGCTCAACACGGAACCTGATACTGTCTACTGCCTCGGCAGCCTGCACTTCTACGGCAAAGAGAATGCTGAGCGACGTGGAGAGAAGAATCTGGGCGAACGCTATCTCAACAATGATGCTGCCAAAGACGATCCGTTTGCCATCGACATTGACCAGAATGCTCAGCTAAAAAAAAATTGTATGTTGAAGCTGAGCATGAGGACGGGTACATTCGCGATCGAAACTGCTTTGCCGATGGCATCACTATCGAAGAAAATCTCTCCATGATCATCAAGTACAAGAACCAAGCCGTCATGACGTACAATACGTACGCATACGCGCCATGGGAGGGCTATCGCTGCGTATTCAACGGCAGTAAAGGTCGCATTGAGATAAACGTCGTCGAGGGCGGATACTCTGCGGGTGGTGAAACCGTCACCAACGAAGGCCTAGGCAAGCTTGAAGCCAACTACACCCAAGGTGGCGGGGAAAAGACAAACATTGTCGTCTACCCCCTGTGGGGCAAACCCTACGTCGTAGACGTCGTCAAGTCGGAAGGCGGCCACGGCGGAGGCGATCCTCTTCTGCTACGCGATGTACTCATTGGCGACCAAAAAGATGACTTCCAACGCGCGGCGTTTATCCGGGATGGAGGGAACGCTGTGCTGGTGGGTGTGGGTGCGAATCGCTCCATAGAATCTGCCATGCCTGTCAAGGTACAGGAGCTGGTGAAGTGGTAGTCTTGATGAGAAGTAGCGATACAATATTTTAAGCTCTATAAATATAGCTCACCTTCAAGTGTTTTTTATTTCAGATCGTACTCAAGCTGGGAGACTTGGTGCTTTATGATAGTTGGCAGCACCCATACGAACCATCCTCCCTGTCTATGCGCACGCCCAATCTCTTGGAATAGCAAACATTGAATATCTCATATGCTTGTGTTGCGCATCCTACGAAACATCGCCCTTTTCCAGTGCCGACATGGCGCGGCAACCCGGTGTTCGGCATCCGTTCCGTCATCCCATTGCGGAGACCCGAGATTTTGCCACTTGCAGTCAATCACATCCCTTCACACTATCGCATCAACCAATCAGACCCAGTTGTGGCTGACGAACTAGGCCGTTTCACGCGTAAGAACGCGACACGCATCGCTGTTTGCAGAGGGAGATAAACGTCAGACCTGTACGTGTGCAGTGTTGATCTCGGAGAATGAGAGCTCGGGGGTGGTGGGATGTAATACGCAGGGGCTATTTTGCGAGAGGGCCCAAAGGCTTGTTAAGGACGTGTGCCGCGTCTTTTTATTGTTGTTCTTGCAAGTATCGAAAGACGAAACATTAGCACATTGAGTAGGAAGTTTGAAAAAAGAAAGAGGAAGGCATCATCAGATTGTGCACATACACTCATACATTCGTTAGTCAGGAACACGAGAAGAAAGAACTACTCGCAGCAAGTAACTACTTATTCTCGCGGAGAAAGACTTAGGAAGCACCCTCCTTGAAAGCTCACGACGTCCACGTCAAGACATCCATCCCTCCTTGCGCCAAAACAACAAGATGAAACGATGTTCGATTAGAAAAACAACTCTCCTCTCCCTCCTCGGCATCTCCTCCGCCCAAACATCTTCCTGGGGCGAACCTTTTCAAGTCGAAGCCTCAGCATTAGCCTCCGCATCAACCGACGCTCTGCTCCCCACACCTACAACCACATCTATATGGGGCCAAGCCTTCACCGTCGACAACAGCGGGGCCAGCACACCCGCCACTTCCCTCGCAATATCAGACAGCAGCGCCTCAAGTCTAGCCGTTGACACCGTCACGCCAAGCGGTGTTACTGTGATAAGTGGGATTCAAAGTGCGGTCTCTTCTGTAAGTGGGGACTTGGAGTCGGCGACGGGTAGTACGATGGGAACTGATTCTGGAACTGCTGGGCATGAGGAGACAGCGACGAGTGCGTCGGTTGCTACAGCTGCTACGGGGGAAGCTGCGCCGGCAAGAGGATATAAGAAGATGGGGTTTGCGGGGGCAGTTGCAGGGGCTGCGGGCGTGGTATTTATGTGAAGGAGAAATGAGCAAGATGATGCCCGCATAGGAAACTCTAAATACTGGAATTGATTGATGGGTTTGGTTTGGATTTCTGGCATTAGGACTTACCCATGAGTATCGAAGCTGTTTTCACATGATTGAAAAGGATATTGCGGGTGTCCATACAGGGAGGGGGGAGAGGGTTTGCGCTGTACGAGGATCGAATTATACATGAATCGATGATGACAAAGGTGTTCAATCGAGATTATTGAACTGCTTGACAAACCTACCTCGTATTGAGCTTATTTCGCCAGTCATATTACTTCATACCTGCCTGATCATCACTTGGGGAACCGTGGGTAGTTCTAAGAGGCTTTTCTATGTAGACAAATTGTTAGCTAGGCGCACAGCACCGTATACTGTTGTAAATCCGGGGCGAAAGTGATCTCGTTCCACTCCCTAGCGCTTCAGCTCCAGCATGCAACTAGAAGAAATACGGTGCGGTTTGTAGTCAACATCTACCCAGGTTGTGCTAGAATGGAGTAGAAGAGTGACAGAGAATCTCACACCATCCAACTATGCAAGCAAGGATGGACTGGAAAGTACCGAGAGCCCAGTCATTGTAGACTTGTCGTAAGACGCAGGTTGAGCTATCTTAGAAGTAAGACGCATACCACGTCGCTCAGCACTAAACTCCACGTCAAGCCTGTCCCAGCCACTGCGCAAAGATCAACAAGACCGGACAAGGAAGGCTATCGACGAGCTGCGTCCGATCGTGACGATCCAAGACTGGGCTCAGCTGAACCCATCTTACCCAGCTCGCCAGGATATGACTATCCAGCCCCGCTCCTCTTCCTCCTCCACCCTCGTGTATGCGCAGCTAAGCCAAAAGATTCGTATTTCACTCCAAGTCTTACCCACCGTTACAGCCTCGGCAGCCACTGTCAGTGTGCAACTGCCCTTCAGCCTTGCTTCTCACGCGCCCACCACAATGCCAATAGCCCTTCCAGTGAGCAGTGGCGGAAGACATTGACTTTCTAGCGCAGAGCCGCCAAAAAGAAGAGCCGTTGATTTTGTATGTCGCGTGATGCAAAAGAAATAAAAATCAAGACTACGATGCGTTACGTGCACTTGCAAACGCCGTGGCACCGCAACCTTGTCTATTGTGGGCTGGGCACACCTTGTATGGACAAAAGTCTGGTAGGCTTGAGGGAGGACTGTGCTTGCGCGCCAGAAGCGGTTTAGATTGCTATCCTCGGAATAGAAAGGGCCAAGTGGTAATGCGATGGATATACGAAGGATGGGAACAAGGGGAAAGAAAAGACGTCTGAATACGATGTGGCAATGCGCAGCGGGATCTTGCAGAAGGGTAAGCAGTCTCTCGCTGCTGGACGCACCGTTGGCCCTGTCCGTGGAGGCATGGCGCACCGCCCCGCTGTGGGTCTTGTGCATATGTATCGCTCAACCACAGTTCCACAAGGGGGACCTAGCGACAGGCGACCTGTGACGATCAATTTCGCCCTTGCACTTGTTTTCCAGAATTGCTCTCCACCATGGATTAAAACGGCCAACTTGCGCACAAACCAGAAATGACCATGAGCATACTTCGTTCATGCTAACTACTGCATGCTAGTGCTGTGTGCTGGCATGCGACGGCCGTGAGAAGCAAAAAGCACATCATGTTATGCGCAATGACAGCTGTACCTCGGCACCGACAGGACATGACGGGTGCGGTACCACACAGATGCTTCAGGTTGTGACGTCTGTGCCACGATGATGGATGTTCTACGGCAAAGACGGAAGAGATGGAAGAGAAAGGGCGAGACTTGTATTGGATTGAGAGTATTTTGAACCGGCGGGATTGTGGAGATACATAATCAGTTACGATAGAAAGATTCTCAGAGAAGTCATCACGGTAGGATCAAGAAGAAAGCTATTGCTGGGTATAAAATTCCATATTGTCATTACTGCTACCGCTGTACAAGCTCTTTGCATAGCGTTCGTCCTCGACACACCAGGTCACGGACGGCGGTCCTTGCGTGACTTATTTTGTCCATAGGTGGAAAAGGGGTTTCCCACAGTATCATATGCTAATCTGTCGTACAAAGATAAACATGGTATGGGATGTGAAGGGAAAGAGCTTATGCGAGATAAGCGAAAGCGGCGGCGGCACCGAACATGGCAGCGAGAGGGCTCGCAATGAGCGAGTTGCCGCTATTAGCGGTGACCTCGGGGACGCTGGCAGAGCCAGTGGCAGAGCCGGTGGCAGAGCTGGAGAGGGTAGCAGAGGTGACGGTGGAGTTGAGACCAGCAGAGGCGCTGACGGAAGCAGAAGCGGAACCGACGCTGGTCATGGTCATGCTGGGCATGTCGTTGCTCATGCTCATGACGGAAGAGGTAGGGTAGCCGGTAGATGAGACGGTCTTGGAAGCAGAGGAGACGGGCTCCTCTTCAGCATCAACGCCACCGGTGAGGGGGAACTGAGCGGAGTAGTTGATGATGTCTCCCTGCTGGATCTGGAGAGCGTAGTCGGGCTCGTTCTCGAGTGACTCGCTGGGGGTCCACTCGAAGGATCCACCGGTAGCGGTAGCTGTGCTTGAGTCAGCATGTGAATATCAATCATCCGTAAGCGAGCAGCATACTGGTCAGAGTGGCAATCGTGTCAAGGTCGGTAGATAAACCCTGGCGAAGGATGAAGGTGGTCGGGGTGTCATCCGCAGGGGAGTAGGTGATGGTGTAGCTCTGTCCAGCAACAACACCCTCAGCGGGGAATTCGTTGATCTCGAGGGCAGCGACGGCGGCAGCGAAGGCCGCGGCGGAAAGGATGGTCTCGAAGAAGCGCATGTTGACGGTGTATTGGTTGTTGGAGATATTACGGTATTACGGTGTTGTAGTGGGTATAGTTGGTGGTAGAGAACGAATGACTAAACAGCGAGTGAGCGACTTGAAGTGAGGAGGGAAAGAGAATGGGAGGCGCAGGCTGAGGTATAATAAAGTACAGACGGGCTGACAGTAGCTTTCGACCGGATCAAGACGCCAGGACAGCGGCGGAAAATGCAAAATTGGGGGTCCAAATGCGGAATAGCCAGCTTGGACTAATAAGAAACGAAGCTCATGCGGCCAATCGGTCAATCGCTGAGGTGGACGGTGAGCAAGGAGTTTCCCCTATTCCTCTTCCTACACGCCTCGACGCATCTCGCCTAGACACCAAGCATGCTGCTAGCGCTGGGGGGGCCATGCACCGACGAGTCGCTAACTAGTAGCATCCCGGCGCATAAGTGCCGTGTAGCGTGACGCTAGCTTCATAGGGCATAAACACAAGCCACTCAATAACGTGGGGAAATTCAGGGGTGTGTGCTGTTATTCTTGCCGTCGCGTAACCGCACAATGATGCCGGATATTATCAGAACCCGAACGCCCAGAGAAGAGTCGAGATCGTTCTCGCTCTCAGCATTTCATTAGGGCAACGCTGCCAGTACTAAGGCTTGCGCGCTCGCGACTTTCGTCTTGGTGTTCCGCGCACACGCTGAAAGCCTACGTCCCTTGCCGCCTCGGAAACCACGGCCACCCTAGCACGTAGCGGATTGCATTTGACAAGCTCCACCAGTGCCTTATGCCAGCGAACGGCGCAGATCAGCCCCTTATCGGCTATATCGATAGGCGCCCGGGCATCGAAGCGGCGGTGCTGGAGTCGCCCTGGAAGATGAATGACATCGTCGCTCCCGAGCGGTTACGGTCACGCGAATCCAACTGGGACACGTTCATTTAAGACGCGAAGACTTGGTGATTGGTGCAACGCCGGTGATGATGGACTTGCGGTAGGTTGGTACGGAGCCTATGTTCTTGCTCAAAGGCCTGAGGTCGGGCTCCACTGAAAGGAAATTGCTGGTGAGCTGAGCGCCTGGCTGAACTTCGAGAAGATGCCCGATAATAAGATCAAAGTGGAACGTGCGATGCTATCGTAGATGCAAAGACTTAATTGCTGCTCATAAGCCTGGATTGTGCCTGATTGCGCGAGCCTATGCACCTATGCCTTTTCGTGTTTCAAAGTCCATTCTTACGGCTCTGCAGAAAGAGTTCCGAATGTATCCGCGCTAGTTGCGTCAAAAGGGCCGCAGCGACAAAGAGAAATATGACTTGGAGTTTCGTGGTAAAGGTTGGCGTTGGTAGCCAAGGCAATGTCAAGAAAAGTATGCGCAACACCCGTCTCCAATGATGTGTGGAAAACAGCTGGCACAGTCGCGGCGTTGCGCACTGGACTTTGTGAAGGTTCTGCATCGACATATACATCAGCGTACCGGTTCCGCATTCCGACGACTATACCTGTGCGAATATTCGGTAATAAAAAGTACGCGCAATCACATGGCAAGCAGTAACCGTTTGTGGGTAGGGGTATGCATTTTTCGAATCAAGTTAGTCGTTAGCTCCAATGCCCGGAAGAGAAACAAGACCGATGTACCCTCATGAACTCCAGAATCAGCCCGATACCAAAGCTGCTCGAAAAGACTTTTAACTCTCATGCCTCAACCATGTCAGGCGCATAGGAGGGGTCTCAACAAGTGAGTGGCGCTGTTATGATACCAAAACATCTAGACGAAGTCCTGCTCCCACACTCTCTCGCTCTTGATGAAATCCTCGGCGTCGTCTGGAAACTCGTCTTCCACGTCCTTTCCAGGTGCCTCTGGCTTCATTGCCAGTGCCTTTGGTGTAGCCTTCTTGGACGAAGTTGAATCGGCATCAGAGTCTGGAGGAATGGTCTTTCGCTTTTTGTTGGTGCTTGCCGGAGTGCTTGGACCTACATGAGCACTGTTAGAATTACAATTAAGACGAATATGAGACACTGAAGGATATCATCGATTTTCCATAGAGGGCCTTCACCTCGGTTACTCCAAGGCGGAACTGGTTCGAACTTTTCGCCACCCTCGACACGAGCCTTGAGCTCTTCGGCCATGGTGATAACGGAGCGAAAGTCATGCTGATAGACGTTGGCCGATTTATTTTTGTCCAGTGAACTCATCATCTCATAGTTCTTCTTGGGCAAACTCGTCGTGCCGGTGCAGTAGAGGAGGGGGGCGACGACATCGGCGCTGAACATCTTCTGGCCATTTTCGACTGCGGTCTTTGGTGGCATCGTGGCGGATACGAAGATAGGTTCGAGTGGTGTGTTGCTACCAAAGGAGTTTAGAAAAGACAGCGACGTTGTGAGGCGTCGATCGCGCAACAGTGTCAGGATAATGGAGTGGGATGCCCAGGAGATGGAGTGAAGAGCTCGAGGATCAACCAAAATAGGCAGGGACCTCAGTGTTGCATTTACGCAGTGAGAGAGGCTGTTGTCTGAGCGAAGCGGTGGTGATGGTGAGAGCCTGTGCTACGTTAGTGAGCGTCACACTCACCTGCACGCCGAGAGTATGGGTTCACGCCTGTCGCTAAGCACACCGCAGACAACAAGCTTAGGGACAACGCAACATAGACATAGGGTAATCTGACTAGGTTCGTAATTGCTGGGTGCAATATCTGCGATGGGAGGCCAGGAACAGTGCGCCTCGAACTGGCAATAGATATGCTGAAGCGATGTGGGCTTGACGTATTTATTATTTACGTCCCGAGCACCAACGGGAATAGTACTGTCGTGATGAGGCAGAAACGAAATCATCTCTTCTTTGGTACACATGGCGTTGAGCTTAAATAGGATAGAAGCAGACCACACTTCCCGCAGTGACAACAGTCGCAATTACATCGGCAGCAGTGTATTAGAAGAGTCTCTAGATGAGGAAAAGCCGAGTACTATCCCGGACTAGAGCTTTTCCCCAGTCGTATGTATTAAGATGCTTATAGTGCTTTTCCATATTGTATATGCCTGTCTAGAAGTATTTCGGG